>PNEQ01040395.1:0-94957 GCA_003012365.1 Medauroidea extradentata | reverse complement strand
ATATATATATATATATATATATATATATATATATATATATATATATATATATATATATATACATATGTGTGTGTGTGTGTGTGTGTGTGTGTGTGTGTGTGTGTGTGTGTGTGTGTGGAAGAACTGCCGCCTTAGTGAATGAAGTACATTTTCATAACTGTCCGGAAAAGTATGTTTTAATTCAGATATAATTCTTGAACTTAAGTATGGGCATACGTAAAATATTCTATGTTACAGTATTTGTTCGTGGTAAAAGAAATATATTATTATGTTTCAAGGGAAGTGGTTGGTTCACTATGGCATCAGAACCTCCACTAGAAAAACTTGCAAGCATGTTTAATTTAAGACCGCTAAATACAAGGCACGTAAGTCTACTTGAAAATGTTTGAAACCACGTTATTCTCGCATGTATTGAACAAAAAAGTCTGATTTTTTTTTTACCGAAACGATATAGTCCTTTTTAAGCAAATAGAAAAGCCCGCCTGCAGGATAATGTAATCAAATATTATTTATTTTGTATTTTTTACGTCACCTCGAACAGTAGAAGGCCTTAGCAGTGGTACATGTGGGAAAGAATGATATAGGCCGTTCGGAATAAAGTGAACACTAAATATTTAACCTTTGAAAAATATCACTGAGCTGTTACTACATATAATTCAACATTACCGATAGTCACCTTACTGCTTGTACGGTTGGCAACGAAAGAACACAACATAGTTCCGTTTTTATTCGTATTTAATTACAACAATACTGAAACAAAATCAACCGACAGCAATATAATTGTATTTTATATAATTAATAAACTTCTTTTTTTATCAAACTAGATAGGTACATATCGACTGGAAAATGTATCTTACACGCGTAAACATAAAGTGACGTGTCCCAGGAGGTTAGACTTTTCCCGTCGTTAGCCGTTACACGCGGAAAGATACGAATTGGCTGGAAATAGATCTTTAGCAGGGCTTTTTCGAGTGCTCACTTTATTCCGAACTGCCTATAGTCAGTCAGGGCCTGTATAAGGAAATTATTCCAGTATTCGCCTAGAGTGATTCTGGAAAATCGTGTGAAAGGCGTAATCAAGACAGCCGGAACCGGAGATCGAACATAGGTTCTCCTGAATGCGAGGCAAGTGTTTTACCCCGGAATTAGGCGCAAGTGTACGGGCCTAAATTTACTTGAAGAATTGAATATATGACGCATCACATGTTACCGGTACATTCATTTATTATACAGTAAAATACAAAATGAGGAACGTCAGTTAATAGGTATATAACTATGGACCCATGACTTAGGATTAAAAAATGTTAACACCAACTGGTATCAATACCTTGAACATAGTACACACGGATATCGGTTTTGAACAAGATTGTGATCACTTACATCACTTACGGTGAACAAGATGGTGTACAACTCCCTGTATACAAGTCCCATGAATATACCTTACTCATATTAGTACTTGCATTCTTGCTTGAACGTTCGTATATGCCAAAAAAAAATCGGAAATGTATAGGCTGTTTATTTTTAGTTGTGACTGTACAAGGATTCAGCTAGTTTATGAGTCTGAAATAAACCATATCAGGATATGTAAATATACCAAGTACAGTCATAAACAAACGACTTGCACAAGAAAGTACATGAAAAATAGAGCCGTCTCTAAATGACTCTAGCAAGAATGCGAGACCTTGCATGCACGATATTTGCATACAAGTTGGCCAGTCACACGATGCAATTCACCTTGAACAAGAATGTGTACATATTCTTGTTTAAAACCAATAACTATGTGTGCTACGCTTTACATGCACGCCAGGAGTTCTGCTTCAAGGCAGCATGTATTTGGGCAGAGGCGTCGATCATTTGACTTTGCAGATCAGTATAAGATTACGGAGTCTCAATGTGTCGGTGATTTACGGTAGAACTCCAAGACCCATGAAAGTAAAACAAAATATATCAAATACAATCGTTGAAAACTAAGCAGATATGAACATGTGCACGTAAGGCATTGCAGCAAGTCGGTCAAAAAATATTTTCACCAAAATATTAAGGATTCTTGCATATAACACAATCCCGACATTTAAGATCAAGCGTTCTAGTTTCTACTTTTTAGTTATATTATTTTTTTACGCCTAAACGAGAGCAGATATCACAAATCCGTCTGGCATATTTGTTTAAAATAATTTTCTCCGCATTGGCTGATTTTTTAAGGCAGTAAATAACATGATTTTAGCTAATTACGTAAATAACGAAATCATAGTTAGTTGAATATTTAGTCGAAGCCATACGATTTCTTGCTTTGAAAAAATTACGTATCACGGCGAAAAACATTTCAAACAAAACTGCCACACATATTTTTGATATCTGCTCTTGTTTAGGCGTAAAAAAGTGAATAAAGCTATAAAGTAGAAACTAAAGCGCATGGCCTTCAAATAATAGTGCCAAATTATTTGTCGTAATTTTCCAAGCATTGTGTTCGGTAGCAAAAATTAAAATTTTCAGATACTATGCAACAAATATTGTTAAGGCTATGATCTTTCATTTATTTCAAACAATTGCAAATAATTCAAATATGTTTTAACCAAATGCTTTGAAATAATTTGAGACTGTGTGCAGTCATACAATACACAATTTTGCCAGTGCGTTTTTTTTAATAATGTACTGTTTGCTAGCAAAAAAATTATTTTGCTTCATTTTGGCTTATTTTCATAACATAATATGTGCTACTTCAGGGGCAAAAATTCTAAAAATCAGTTTGGTGTATGGCAACAGAAAAATTCAAATACAAATGTTGATGTATAAGTGCTATAACTGCCAGAATGAATTTTTGATATATGTATTAATTTGCGTTAAAAATATTTTCGAAACTATTGCTAAACTAAAGAGCGAGGCCTTAAACATGTAAACAACTTCCGATTACATTTTTCGACCACTAGTAAGATAACGATATACATTTTTTTAAATCCAAACACGTCAATGCAAAAAATTTTATTGAAGCTATATTCACGACGACAAAATTGCAATCAGGCGCTCAAAGGAAACTCCATTGTCATTAGTGTAAATAGTTTGGTAATTTTATAATTCAACTCGGCCTTCTCTCATTTACACCGTGACCCTACCAGAAGGCGGTAGTGGATTTCATTGTAAAAAATTGTCGAGAATTTCTATAAAAATTGGCATTATTTTCTTTCAATATTGTAGGAATGCTATTAAACAAGTGCGATACTAAAATTTTTCTTACGAACCTCATTCTAAATTATTTTGGTAGTATTGTTTACTAAGCGTGGTGGAGCAGTGGTAAATCACTAGCCTCGCATTGGGGAGGATCCGGGTTTGATCCCCGGCTACGGACATCTTGTTTTCGGTTTTACCGAAATCACTCCAGGTGAATGCTGGTTCTTTAAACAGACCCTTGTCGACTTCTACTTAGGCTTTGTGTCGTTCTTAGTCACGTATAACGTCCAAATAAAACTTGAAACTTATTTCTGTGGTTCATATATACTTTTTAACAATAAATTTACAATAAAAATATAAATAATTTGACATTTAATTATGCAAATTAGGACACGAAACATTAATTGCGACAAATTTTTAATAATAATTGATGTATACAAGTCTAACAGTATTCCACCGAATACTTTATGAACTGCCATCTGTGGTAAGCTTAACAGAGCGTAGTACTTCCTGCCACACCCACTGCGACGTCAAATGTGCGTGAACCCGGCAGATAAGCACTGGGTGTGGTCTTGACATATTTCCCAGCAGACAAAGCACCTGAAACTGAGAATTACGCTTCTCTGAGCTTCAGATTCCGCAATGTTTCTACATTGCGATACATTCTACAGTACAATCTGCAGTCAAACTGACTTACAAATTTCTTCTACCTATAATGATCCAGTCATTCATTCAGAATAGCACTTCAAAATTCATTGATATTTATATTTCACAATAAACCACTCTAAAGGAAAATTGTAAGTGTGAATAAAATTATTTCGTATTTGAATTTATGCTATAAATAAACCAAGTGAATAAAATTTGAGTTTCTTTAATAAGTGTTTATATTTTATTTTAATGGAAAATTGGTATAAATTTCTGCAAATCACAAATTCAAGACCAAGAACACAGATGAAGTAAGATAACGCACAGGAGTTCGTAAAACATTGGCCAGAATGTTTGCATTTTCACGTCTTCATTTAAAAATAATTTTACTAATGGCGGACATCCAAACATTTTATTACACATGAAGTACATATATTGTAACTAATATATGCACATATACAACAAATGTTTCCATTTCAACTGATATTTCATACCTCTTTTTCTAAGTTTAAAAAATGGTTTAAGTAGTATGTACTCAAATACACCTTCTTAACCAGCTGGTAAATTGGTGTTCGAATTTGACCGTAACTAGTAAAATTGCTCACTGGTTCCTTATAAATCTTCCAAGTGAAAAAACGTCTTGAAGTAGTTATATTTCCACTATACCCGATCACATGATTATCTCAAGCTGTGAAACTTCACCGAGTAAATGTTCAGAGAAACTAGTTGAAATATTGCAAGCCATCTCTGCCCTGCCGTCGTGTGTACAGATTCGCGAAGTCACTCATATGCGTATAAAGTTTAACTAATTTCCAGCTATAGTGCAAACGAAGATATAACTTATTTAGAGATGTATGTTGTAAGCCGTAGAGATGTATTGAAGGAACATAAGTCAACATGGAGTCTAATAATTACTCATTAAATTTCCGAAACCATCTGCAACGAACGTAAACATAAACAAACTTTGAGTTTTGGTTATATTTAATCTAAAAAAAAAAAAAAAAAAAGTTGAACAATTCCGGTATTTACATAAAATTGAAAAATAATTCATCTTATCTGGAGACGAAAACAATTGTAATCATTAAATTAGCAAACTGTACTTCTTTAAAGCAAGCAAGGTAATAATATGAATGAAGAATATACATTACACTACATCACTTTATAACTCTCATGTATGATTGGCAGGAATAATTTTATAAGCAAATTTTGTTCCTCACGTGTCTGACTTTAACAACATTATCAAAATGTCTTGATGCCAAAATATTAAATGTAGGCATAATTTCTCGGTTTTGATTACAAAAATGTCGAAAGTGTGAATTTATACCTTTTACATTGTAAAATAAGAAACATTTTGACGGTGTTTCGTTTCATAAACATATAACGTCGAAAGTGAAAACAGTGTTCAAAATTGTCTGTTCGTCGTACGGTTAAAGTTAACGTTAGTAGACCTTCCATATTTAACAGTTGGCAATCCTGCAGTGGGGAAAGAGGAAATAGTTATTTGCAAACAAGCAGCAAAAATATAACCTTGCAGTGATTACTGAAATTACATACATAAAATACAGATTTGGAATACCTCATGTTTAACTACAAGAGAATATATTTATGATCACTAGTCATTATTTTTTTTTTTTTGCAAATTATACATAATAACTTTGATCACGCTGGAAATTCAACCGTACTGAATGTTCCTTCGTTGTGTGAGGAGTAAATTTGTTTGGGAATCAGATTTTAATTTTTTTTTTTTTCGTATAGAACACAGTTGTTTAGACCCATATTTTGATGAATACCAAAGAATACTGTCATGATCACCAACTACCAACTGCGTGCTAAGAACTTCTGACCTCATATTTCCAGGAGGTACTGAACGGTCTCGGAATGTTTCTAAGCTCGTTGAAGCAAGAACCCTGTAGTTAAGATCGCCTCGAGACTCTGGTCGTGGGGGCTAAAGTAAGTCAAACTCGTCTCCGGAGAGAATCACGGCGTCGTTATCGATCATAGTACCCTCTTGATCACAAGCCCACGTGCCCGGAGGGGTTATGAGGATGGTACCAGAGAGGAGGGAAGGGTAGTTAATGGGGGCAGTTCAGTACTCGCGTATCAAAGCAGCGTGTTTACCAGATACTGCACCCCGCACACTGGAAGCTTGTTACGGCCACAGCTACAAAGCACACCCAGAGTCAACCCCTCCTTCACCGTCCCTCGACGATGGCCACTTACACCACAGCGGCAGGGAGTTGCGATATTAGCTCCATGAAAGGGTCTCTAATACGGATGTTAATTGTTAACTATGGCACGTCGTCGGGACAACCGCCAAGACTGTCCAACTAGAATGTTGTACCATCAAACTAGGCGCCGCAGAACTAGCCAGCAAGTTTATCGTGAATACCCTAGAACATTTTAGAAAGCTCCCTAGCTGGAGTAGGGTACGTTACATCAGTCTGCCTAACAAGGAGAGGACGCCTACTCGTCAGCACGGATTTTGCTCAAATTGACGGCATATGCAGGGCTTGGCTAGAAATCAAAGCACCCGAAGTGGGAACTCCAGATGGCCAAACGTTTAGACAACAGAATTTTTGACGTGGCTCTGGCACCGTATAAGCCATTTATATTAACATGTTCGCCAAGCAGCTGTTGGCTTCGTGGTAAGAGCTCGGACTCGTAATACGATGGTCGCACATTCGACTCTTCGTGTGGAGACATTTATTTTCTGGTTCTTTCCAAATTGTTATAATATTCATCTCGCAATTAAACGAAGTGATTAATAATTTATGTTATTTATTTATGTATATACGTAAAAGGCATACATATAGGATGTCATTTTGTGATAAGCGCATATAATCGTGAAAAATTTGGAGTTGCGAACATTCCAGACTTGTTCAAACAGGAATACTCGTTTCACAATAAGATGTATTTTGACCTTTGTGAAGGTCGCTCCCGGCGTCCGTGCACGAACAATAGTTACTCGGAGCAGTTAGATAGGGAGCGTATTCCTTTGCTGTCTTTTGGCCGAGTAACTTGAAGTGTTCGAGAATACTGTGGAAAATATCAAACTTTCTGTGGAAAAAAAACTGAGGAAAATACTGTCGAAACATCGAAAATGTCAGACAAAAGTGAAATTCTTTATATGCCTGGAACATTGGTGGAAAAATAACAGGAGCCAGACTAGAATATTGTCCTTTCCTTCCGACTAATCCTGTATATAAATATATACAGGCATATACATGTATATACATGGAGGTAGGAGTATACAGGAGATGGCATGTTAGGGCTTCCTTGAAGTCGACGTACGTATGCCAGTTTTGGGCGAACAATTCATTATTGTTGACCAACACACAGCATCGAGCAGATCGAGTAAGGTTTTTCGTAAGCGCCTCGTATGATATTGATACTGTAGAATGAACATATTTGAATGAAAACGGTTAAGTGAGTTTAATACGGGTGTAAAGAGCGATCAGGTACGTGAAATGCATCTGCTACTGTTACATTTCACGAAGAAAAATACCATGTTTTACATTAGCATAGTGTAAATTATGTGGTTGAACAATTGTTTATGCAGATAAACCTAGCGAACTAACCTGAAAATATGGCCACATATATTGTTTATTTCCGCATATATACGTACTGTCAATGTGCAACAGCTTGCTAATAGCAATAAAACAAACAAACTTGCACACAAATTGTATTCAGTTGGTCCAACAATGGTTTCCATGCACAAACAGTTGGCGAGGTCAGTACTCACATAAACATGTTTCAAAACGCAATAATGTTGTCGAGTTTTAATTATATTTCAAAATTTTGTTCCCCAATTAAAGTAGACTGAGATAAACACGGCACATCTGCTATTCGATAAATCATTTTTACTCAATTGCTCTTCAAGCTTCGAGTAAAATGCATTTGCTCTTATGGCTACAGTGACCACGTGTATAAATGTTCAAGCAACAAGGGCACAAATATACTGACTTCACTGTAATGTTGGTTATGTATACTGTTTAAATTTATTTCGCGCCAAATGGTGACTTTCGTTTGGTAACAGCTGCATTCCCTACTCGAGAGAAGTATAAGTGAGGAGTTGATCGAGAAATTTGACCACAGGTAAACTTCACTCTGGTTACTTTCCGAACACGTTAAATCGACTTACCTACCTTACCCTAGTGAGCTTTAGAAAACTCTTCTAGATCATGTACGGTCACGGTGCAGTGCAAAACATGGACATCGTGTTCTGTACTATACGAGTACAGAAGATGTCATCAAGTACATGCTACGCCCTTCCTTGAACAAAATTCTTATTATGCAATGTTTCGTACACCGCCGTTTAAGTAGACATTTACATGAGAGTTACATTGGAGTTAAAATAACCCGTTGAGTTCTAGCTATTGTAAGACAGGATTACTTTGTGACAGTTACGGGTGACTTCGTACCACTTAATATTATCGATTGATGGTCATTTAGTAAAAAAACTTTAAATTTTACTCGCCTGGTTTAATAATATGTTTTACTGCTCTCAAATATAATTATATATTTATTTCTCAAAAACTAAAAATAAAACATTTTGAGTATCACAAAGTCACCCTTGCTGTCACAAAATTACCGTGATTTCCACTGAACTGAATTAAAATCACGACAAAAGCCCTTCGGGTTCGAGGTATAAAGACTATTAATCGAAAACCAATGTTTCCCTTTTTTTATGTCGCTAGGGGTTAAATTTTTCCATTTCCCATATTTGTGCTTGTCTCAACCTAACGGGAAACCATTATGTATACAACGGCTCAAGTTGTGTGTTGTTAGTATATCTGTCAGTTTGTTATCACTTTTACTCATATATATTTTACATAGATAATAAAATCGCAGCGTTTGTTCCTGTGGTTCAGGATGATGCTGCGCAAAAGAACCTGCAGTTATGTATTGCCCTCTGTTTCATAAGTTAACACCAGGGAATATACAGCTGGTTTGTAAAATGTGTGTTTTCCTTAGTACCGTTGAAATTTATGTGACGTTTATATTGTTTCAGTGAGTAGCTGAGAGTCTTCGCAAACTGCTCCGAGAAGAACAGGCCACTGCAGCAACAATATAGCGTGCTCAAAATAATGAATTACGATCACATTATAGCAACGCTGATGGCTGTTTTAGCTACCGGTTTCTGTCCATTTAAAGGGTTTTAAAGTGCATACTGAGCCCTTTATCCAGGTAACTTTAGTCAAAGTGCAGATGGCTTGCTTGCAGTTCGTTCATCAGATAAATAGTTTTACACTATATGCATAGAATTCTGTAGTTTTATGTACTTTTATTATAACAAGCCAGTAAATTTACAAATTCCATAAAACTCTTGATTATTTTCGTTATGTGTGATTAAACTACGAGACCAAATGCAAACATTTTACGAAAAAGTAATTAGTAATATTATAACAGCCAAGAAATTATTTGTAGCCTACACACTTAATACACCGGAACGTGCATGCACATAAAAGTAGTTTTTTATTTACCAAAACACAGTGAGTGTAAACGTGTGTAGTGATTTTTCTTTAGAGTTGAAGTTTGGAATCAAGAAGGTTACACGAGAAATCGTCGTGAGGAGGAAGACAAAACTTGCCTAGCCGCGTATTCCTTGCGTAAGTGGTTCAATAAATTTCACGAGACTAACTCTGACCATCTAGTGGAGGATTCTGTCAAGACAACGCGCAAGAACGACACCCCTAGTTCTTGTCTAACAGCTATTTGTTAGTCGACCGATCGTTAAGGCTGAGAACGTCACCGCCAGCAGTTTGGGAAACACGCAATTAATGCCTTACATTACGACTGAAAGACATCATATGTTGCCGTTAGACAGTGCACCTTTATCTCCTGAGAGAGACAGTTTTGGTCAGCACTTAACATCGAGGTCTTCAGCGCTTGTGAAGGATGACATGATGTGTGTATGGAGCAGCGCCGGAATGACGGGGCTGGGGAAACGGGAGATCCCCGAGAAAACCCGCCGACCAATGGCACGACTCCCACATGATAAAATCCAGCGACCCCGCCGGGAATCGAACCCGGATTGTCTTGGTGGGAGGCGAATGGTTTGTCCATTCGGCCACCGCGGCCCCTTCTGATATAAAGTTTTTACATTTTGAAGAATGAAGAGTTACCATCTGCAGTATTTGTATTAAACGATAACTGATCACACATGTTTGCGCCTAATAAATGTATGGCACGCGTGGTTTTCGTTAAGTGTTAAAATTGTAATTAGTTTGAAATTCTCTTTGTAATTAATTGTACGATTTTGATTAATATCTTTAAAATGCGCCTTTGAAGCACTATGCCGTCCAGAAAACAAGGTAAGACTTTAAAACAATCAATTCAAACTTGCTAAAATTAGTTGCAGCAGAACATAGGCCCTACACATAAAACAAAATTACATAATGAATCCAAGGCGGAATTATATCCAATAAAACACAAATTCAAACAAATAGAGCAGAACGAAAAACCAAACAAAACTAACAGGACAGCTAAAAACCTAAGGGCACAGCTTAAAACGAAGAGCATGTAATTCACAAGATTGTATTGCATCAACAACAATGATTTCACTGGCGTGAGACTGAACGAAACAATGAAGACGACATGGAATGGTATATACATATATATATATATATATATATATATATATATATATATGGGGTTATTAGATGAGCTTTGTACGACATTTCGGAAGCTCAGACCTGTTTTCGTCTTCATGCAGAGTGATAAAAAAAATGTGGTTTTATATACATCCCAGATTCATTCTTATTACGTAGCCAATTATGTGTAATATATATATATATGATTTACAGTGAATGTAATATATGGTAACGACTTGCCGTTCGGTATCTAATCGCGAGTGAGTGAGTGAGAAGTCTTTATCGCTATGATGTGAGAATGGAGCACGCCGGATTGAATAGGCGGGTGAAACGAGAGATCCCTGAGAAAACCCACCGACCAACGGCATCGTCCGGCACGATTCCCACATGCGGAAATCCGGGGACCGACCCCGCCGAGAATCGAACCCGTATCGCCTTGGTGGGAGGCCAGAGGTCTCGCCAACCGCGGCCCCTTCTAATCGCAGTGTGATAACTTAGTAATCTCGCCCCTGGGCAGACGATCACCTTAATGAGAGCCATGCCTGGCTAAAGCTTTAGGAACGTGTTTCCTAACGAAATCTAGAGGCCGCGGTTGGCACAGTGGTTAGAGCACTCGCCTCCCGCCGAAGAGATCCGGAATCGATTTCCTGAGGGGTCGACCCACATTTGTGCATGTGAGACTCGTGGCGAATAATGACGGTGGTCGGTGGGTTGTCTCGGGGATCTCCCATACTCACATCATGTCACCCCTCACCAGCGCTGAAGACCTAGACTTTAAGTGCTGACCAAAATCTCTTCGTTCAATCGAACGGCAATTACAAGCCATACAACCAATCGTGTAACTCAGTAGCCCGGCATATCAGTGTATTCAGAATGCAGGGTCGAAAAATTACTGCTTTAGAACTCACGTTTACTGAGATTTCATTGGCAGGTCTTTACTGACAAATTTTATTTATATTTATGTGTATTCAGCGTTAATTTCCCTTGGTCGTTCTCCCTATTTGCATTGGATCTTACTACTGAATGTTCAGGACTACTGAGTGCAATATTACAGATTCGGCCAAGTACTCGGACAAGTAAATGGAATCATTTTGCTTTTGGTAAAACTCCAATATTACGTCGTTCAAAAAATTGTAATATGAAATTTAAGAAAAAACGAACACAAACTAAAAAATTTCAAAACCAACCTAGTTAAGCTGTAGTCAACATATCTATAAATCAAAACAACAGAACATGAAGTTTCCCTTAATGAATTAGTCAACAACAAATGAAGGAAAATATTATATACATCCCAAAATAAAAGTCGAAATACAAAAAAAAAAAAAAAAAAAGTCTGTGAAACTCAGGACACCACAATTAAGACAGCACAGACAATACTAGGACGAAGACAATTATGTAAACAAGACAGGATAACAACGACGACGTCACAACAAACTAGACGATATACAACGATGAAGATACAAAAGAACATAAAGATTTCTACAGACCGACTTTTCATGACGTTTCGGGAGCTGACATCTGCTCCCATCTTCAGGTGAAGTAAAAGTGAAAACTGGAAAAAAAATTTGGCGGTGTTCATAGTTTGCAGCTCTGCTCTTAGCGCGACCAATGGCTGTCGAGCTCCGGGACGACATATTGCAATAGCGTATGCTCACAAAATTACAGTGCGTCATTCTGTTCCATTGCAAGAGACTTTCAAAGACATTGCCTAGTAATCCGTTCCATGAAAACGCGTTTAATAGGCGGTGGCTAACCTTAACCAAACTTTTTTTTTCTTTTTTTCGGTAATGACCCGCTCGTCTCTCTCCTAAGAGGTCCAGGTTCTATTACCTGCACAAAATATATGGAATTTCGCGTACAGGGTCTATGCTGGACGATGCAGTATGCACAGACTTTTAATGCCTGATCATAACTTACTTTCAACAGCTATGATTTGTCCATCTAAATTCTATCGAACAACAATTTTCCTAGCAGGCGGAAAATTTCAATGCACGATTGCAGGGTTCGCTATCACCGACGTTTTTACTGATAAAATTCACCGAGGAAATACTGTATTTTAGCAACTTTATTTAGTATAGAGTTTTCAAATCGTAATCCATTTGAAGAGGTAAAAATATTGGTGAATTTCTGTGGCGTTTGAAATTCTGAACCTCTGATTATCGAACGAGTGGGAGTACGCGATCTGTGGTTTCCAACAGACACGCAGAGAAAGAGATAGACGTAGAGAATGAGGATGAAGTGAAGGAAAATAAACACATGGTATTATAAATTAAACCTTGAAACCGTCGTTTCTGCCTTCGAGCTCTTTTGAATGAAATCGTCTATTTGCGCAAGGAAAATCGTTCTTAGTTTAATTTAATACATTTCATATTATCACCGAATGTGATCATATGCAATGTGTGCAACTATATATTCACGTCACATAAATTTAAAAACTTCCTGCGTCAGTCTTCACGGGAAATTTCGTTACTTTGGTCAGCAAAGAACAATACAGTGAAAAATATGCATCGTAGAATATATGTTTGTACTCTGTCGAAAGTCTCGGTAATTCGTAGCAACCAATGCCCTACTCCGTTTCCTACAAGTATGCATTTGCACCAAATTCGATGTAGCCAGTAGTAAAACGTTAAGGATCTCTTGGAAACATGATATTATACAAACATTAACAATCTTCAGCAAACCCACGTAGCGCCTCTGAAACTCACGTTGTGTCCTGACATAATGCTGAAAGCCCCAAGCTCGGCCTGCTGATGTTATGAATTGACTAAGAAATTCACGTTCCACTATAAAAAAAACATTTCTGGCCAGGAAAGTATAACAGAAGAGCGAAATATTTCTAACAACATCTCACACAATTGAAAGTACATCATGCAAGCACGAGCAGTCAATGTAACGAAATACTGTGCCCAGACATGTGTCGAAGTTGAACGCGGTGGTTTCTAGGTTGTAAACATAATTTTTAACATGGCTTCCTTTAGTATAAAGAGCATACATGTTTGTTTATAGTTAAAATATTTACAGAAATTCACAACGCTGGTAAATTCTTGCGAGCAGAGTTGGCAATTATAACTTCGCCTATATATCCGGGCTCGTTTTCCCCTTCTACACAAACCTTCAAATATCTGTCCACATCGGTTTAAATGTGTTAATCGTTGGTTTATGACCCTTTCGTATTCAAGCAGTTTCCAGCTTTCCATAAACCAATATTTCCACGCACTCGACGGTGAATCTTTTTTGCTAAAGCCTTCCGAATATATTTGAACGTCATTCCCATTTCCAGATTATCAGAGATTCCCAAATGGTCTCCGTTATATGCGCGAATTCCATTTAAAGGGGTAAAAATAGGAATCATTATTATCTGTTTTGGATTTAAAAGGGACAAATTGCTCCAGATTTCCGGAGCTGGCTGGATATTAGCCTCCTTCCGGTCCATACACATACACGCCATATCTACCTCTCCGCTCACCGCGTAATAACTGTAATGCATATCGGCCCGTACTTGGCGTGTAAAAACACCTGCGTGCGGGCAAACGGTCTCGTTGGGAAGGGAATATTAAAAACCCTTGAAATCTTCCCACTTGCCGGTAATCCTCGAGCAACGCGCAGCCAATAAGCGGTTTTAATACTTTCTGCATTTGACAGAGGGAAAAAAAATACGCATCCCCACAGCGGATGCGTAGAGGTTTGTGTGTGTGGTCGTGTGTGGGCAGTAAAGCGCAGATTCTCCCCCTCCCTTCTTTTTTACAGGGAAATCCACCTCCCCTTCAAACCCCTCTCACCCTGGACCCCGATTAAATATCTCTACTTGCTATTTGCACCTACGCAGTGCAGCGCAAGTGCAGAGCAAGTAAAGCGTATCTTCTGCTGCATGTGTGTGCATATTTAATTCCATTATAGCGCAACCAGACGCAACGTAGGTGCAAATTTTGCGTTGCACCAGTAAAAGCGATATTTAATCGGCCTCCTGGAATTGAAATAGGGGATAGCCATGTATTTGCATTCCGCACATCTCGCAGTGTAAGTACCACTAAGGTAGTCACCTGGGTGCATGTATTTTGCGCGTCCGAGGTCTAACAGTGCACTGCTTTGCGACACAGTGCGCGCATTGCACTTCGGTCTAGCCTCTAGGGCAAGTCGTTGCCCTCAGCAATAGCTCACTTCAATAAGACGTTCAGCGACCCTATAATGTTATAACGTTATATTACAGCTAAATGTGTATCAGACACGCCTGTATTTTCTATCACTTTTTGTTTTAATTTTGTACCAAGATTTTAGTACCTAACGCAAGATAGCAAAAACACCAGATTTTGTCATTTCCGGCCACCATAAAGTAAATTTTACAGATTAACATAGGCCCTTAAACAGGTTTACACACGTATAAAACTCATTGAGTGCTATATATTCCTGAACAGACATTACACACGCACGTTGAGAGATTTTAGAACAAACATGTCGGCCGAATCTCTGTACGCTGTTTTGCGGCCACCTTTACATTGACTCACTTCTTAAAATGACGTAAGCTGTTTTTCGCCTTATGTACCAGTCCCATGCAGTGGTCAACAAATCGTGTAAAGCTGCCTACATCACGTGATCAAACAGTTACGTTAAGTTTTATTAATGTCCACCGGAGGGTTTCCAAGATACGAGTTACTTATTTATATTTATTATTTTTAAGGTGGATCACACCAGCCATTTTTATGTTAGTTCTTTTTCCGTCGAAAGTTATATTTCAGGAGATTTGACCAAAATTTTCTCACGCTATATCAGAGTCATAACCTTCTCATGTGTTGCATATCCACTAATTTAGATAATTTTAACAAGTTTCTGTAAGGATAAAATATTATTTTTTTTTCTGCGGCTTAGTAATTGATGTTGGGTACTGTTCCCCTTAACGAGATGTCCCAGACTGAAACATTAGACGTGACACTTCTACTGCAGTCAGAACAGATGGGAGAATACGACAAAGATAAGATTTCCACTGTGAGGTGAGCAAATAATTTATATACGTCTTGTCAAGAATAGTAATCAAAACACACATAATATATTTTGACATGATTTCTTGACGGACGTTTTTCTTAAATCAATGCTGTAGTCAGTAGTTTAAATTTGCCGCTTTCTCTAATCCAGTTTTAAAAAATCGAAAAAATTAAAAAATAAACAATTAAATAAAAATTCCAACTTTCTAAGCAGTTTTCTCGTCCTAGTAACTAATTTCTGGAACTAAAATTCTGATATACAAATTTTGTACATTTTATTACAATTTTTTCCCAGAAATATTTTAAGTTTTCCTTCATTACCTTCCAGCTACGTGGTTAATGTATATGATGCTTTTAGCGTTAAATTGCGTTCATACTCTATTATATTAAATTTTTGGTAAATAATGTCTGAAAGTTTCGAAGTATGTATTATGTTGCTAGTACGCTACTTATTACTAATTAATGAAAACGGAAAAGTATACTGTAAAATTTCACTTACAAAAATCGTCTAAAACTCTTTGCATATCAGATGGCGTATGAATTAATTTCATTGGTTTATGTTGTTAGTAATCAGTCTACCACATCTCCGTAATGTTGATTAGTTGAAATGCAGTTGTTTTATGTTCGTTTATGACATCGAAGTTCATACGACTGTTCTTCATTTGCTTTGGGCGATTTAAAATTGCCACAGTAAAATTTAGCGGAAGCATTGTTGTTCATTAATTTCAAACAATTGCCAATAACTGAAATATATTTTTAATCAATTACTTTGAAAATATTTGAGATTGTTTACAGTTATACGATACACAATTTTTGATATGCGTATTAATTAGCGTTATTTTTTTTTTCGAAACCACCGCAAAAGTAAAGAGCGAGGCCTTAACAAAGGGACAGTTTATCCTACTAACTTAAAATGTAGCGTTCCTAACTGAGATCTTGCTGTAAAAAATCAAATTCCTCTGAGTATTCACGTGCGACATCACAGCCGAATGTCTTGGGAGGGGGGGGGGGATCCCAAACATTTCTTTCCGCACGGCAGATTGAAAACTCTCTGCACACACTATCCCGGGGGAGAAACTTCCACAGACTGTCACTAGGTTGCTCTCGCCCGTCGAATAAAGAAACTTCAAAAAATATGGAGCCTGCGAAGTGCCTTTCTTTTGCAAGGGCCAAATTCCACATGTAAAGTTTTCATGAGTTTTTAATTCATCAGCTTGCTCCTTATGATTTTAAAATGTGAACATCTGTTCCGTGTATATTTTTATAATAAAGTTTCGGCATTAATATTATGCTTTAATGTTCTTGTACGAGGATCCTGTAACTGATGCATGAACGGTATTGCAACGAGTCATCTCTGTTTTCGTCTCCAATATGTTTATCAATGCAAAGAATAAACAATTCATACTATACTGCTAAAATTTTCAATACCTATAACCCTTATTAAACCATGATCTTGGGGTATCAAAAAATTGCGAAATTCCACTTTTTTAGACCGATGAATCTCCAAAAATATCACCCAGAGTTGTAAGACACCGAACTAGAAGTAGGCGTTGACGTTAACTGTTTACAACCCACATAAAAATTGCACCGTCACGGCCAAAAGTCTTATAGAAAAAAACACTATTAAAACACTACGTGTGTAGAGGCGATGCGATTCTCGTCGAGCGAGACAGTCTGGCCTTTATGGTTTCCTTGTTTCCGTGCATGAAACAAGGGAACTTACGTCCAATATCTACACTACAAATATTCCTTATACTTCTACAAGGAACATTCTTCGAAAATCCAGTCACCAAAAAATTCTTTCCAAATATACGAAGATTGTTCTTGTAAAATGTATAACATATATGTTTGTATTATTACAAGGCCTAGCCTTGTGTTTATGTTTGCTATTATATAATTGTAATTATTTATTTAATTTTAATAGTGTAAAATAAATTATTTGGAAAAATAAGAGTTACGCAAATTATTGTTACATTTGACTATTTTGAGCAAAAAAATTAGTGAACTCACCTAAAACCAAACCTACAGCCTTTAGACTGTTAACCATACATGTTACTACTTTTTTTATGTTATGAACAATGGAAGGACTGCATCACATCGTTATCGTGCCAAGCGTACCTCCGTTGTAGTGACTTTGTTTGACTCCGAGCAGATGCTGTGACTAATGTGATGAGACAATTTTTGTTACCAGTCTAAACGGACACAAATTATCACCCATCCAGGCCTGGGAATAGAACCCAGTACCTCTCGCAAAGTAAACTGTTGCGCAATCGACTACGTAACAGAGATCGGCCTGTGTCGACCAACATAACTGATATTCTAATAATACATTTAAATTTTCATATTGAATTATTCAACTTTTTTTTGCAGAACGCCACCCATATGAACATTCAGTTCATTCCAGCAACATGTATACCAGAGACCATAAATTGTGTACAGCTATAACATTTAAAAAAAAACACGATTTCTGTTCCCTGGAATATTTTACTAAGCAATTTTACTAAAGAAAAAGATTTAACTTTAAAATCAATAATTTTTCATTAAAAATCCTTGTACTTTCTCGGAAATTCGTAAATGTACTATAGGTATTTTTTTCAACCTCTTATGGGCCGTAAAAAAACGGGAATTAATAGTAAAATGTTTTCGCTGTCAAATTGAGCGAACGTATTTCAACTACTTCTCAGCATATTTTTCTGCAATATGGCAACATTCACCTGCAGTAGCGTATGACCAAAAAACTTTGATGTTCATGAAACATTTTCAACTGAAATTTGTCATAATTGTGTGCTTGGCAACTCGTCAAGAATCCTTGGTTTTCTTCAACATTCCTTTGCATGAATTCCAATCCGTTATATTCCAGAAACGCATGATTTGTTGAGTGTATATTTTGCAGTATAATAATTTGCAAGGCAGGAGTATGTTCACGTTCATGTAGTGCAGGACAAGTAACTTTGACGAAGAGAATTTCCTTGGCAGATGGTTTCAACATTGGCAGAAATCGTGCCGCCTTTTGCACTCGCTGATAGGCGACAAGAAAGTATAAAAGGGTTTAGACGCCGAGTGCCCCGGAGCTGCCGAAGATACAAATAATTACGTGCGGAGGCACGTAACGGCAATCCACGGGCCGTTCGGGATTTCTTTTGCCAGCAGACAGCCTAAATGCATAGTCACGATCTTCGCGTTACCTCCCAAGAACCTATGGAACAGCCGCATAAGAAGGCGGAGCTCAATTCGTATTGGTTTGAAATATTTAGCTATACCAATGATACTCTTCAATAAATGTTAATGTCAACCTCGGGACGTTGGGGAAAAAATGTACTATACTTCTGAATTCAAAGAAAATTGAAATAGGCCCTAACCAACGAATACTAGGCTATAACTGTTTTTGGACTTGTAGTTATGGGTTTACTGGCTCGGAATGACTAAGGTATTTTGTTGTACTTTAGTTTAAGTATAGGCATACTCTATGACTGCAAGAAACAATACATCAATCGCTGACCTGCTCAACAACTTTCAAGGTGTATCATAAATAATAATTCTCCAGAATTGCGAAACAGGACAAATAAATGACACTATTTTCACGGCGCAAAAATTCAGTAAATTGCAGGGCATATCGCCGAAACGTATATTTCAATCGCAAGAGACTGTCGAGATGATTATTTGCGAGAGCCATTAAGCACGAATGTGTGTGTGTGTATATATATATATATATATATATATATATATATATATATATATATATATATATATATATATATATGCAACATAAGATTCACAGTGACGGGACTTTTATTACTCTAGGGGAATTCAAAACACCCGCACCATATGGAATATTTGTAAACTCAGGCCTTTTCTGCGCTCACTAAGACAGCTCGCTCGTACTATAGATCGCTTCCAAAGTTATGACCAGATACATTCAAATGTTTCGTTTCACTAAACACCTTTAAACCCTTCCAAAATCCAGCCAGACCTGTTCTTACCACATAAACTTCTTGATTTAACGTAATTTTACGACATAAACGTACGATATTTATTATTTACGGACAAGACTAGACTCCACTTCTCTGTATATACCTGAGCACAATATGTGAGTTACATATCTAAATGGTCTGCAGGAGAGTTGTCACTCTACCATGCATGGTTAAATCCCTGGTTATAAGTGACCTGCTGCATCAGACCACAACTGTGTCGGCCAATAGGAGACATCGAAAGAACGTACAGCAGCTGTAATTCTAGTCAGCTGCCAGAAAATAACGTGAATTTTGCACGTCTTTACCTACCTCAATGAAGAATTTGGAGTACTACAATAATTTCGGTGATTTTGTGGCCCTTCCGTGCCGTACCGATCTCAATAAATTGTCAGAGGTTCATTTAAGACCAAAAACTTACACATTATGGACTGTTGACTAGTAATTTTGAATAAGGAAATTCAGAAATGCCATTTTGTTTCGAAAACAACTTATACACAATAGAAACAACTTACACCAGAAAACACGGATAAAAATATGTAATACCTATAAAAAAATTTTTGTTACCATTGGACCTGCCAAATATGTTTTTGTACGGACTAGAAAAACCTTTTGTTGTCACTACTTAAAAATTTCTGGCACAAAAAAAAAAATTTGTGTTTGCAACACATATTTAGGTAGGGACAATTTATTTTAAATGTTTCCTTCAGAGAAAGCTTACAAATCATAGGAAGAATTTCAACCTCACAGCATGGCGACCACCAGTCTAAATATATGTAAATTAGTATAGTGGCATTAGACGTATCTAGTAGATGACTGAACCTTCGATGTGGCAACCCTGGAAAGAAAGATAACATTGTTAGAGATTTGCGCTCAATACAACAGTTAAGTTGTTTATAAACTTCATAGCTGTCGTTAGGCACGCTTCAAACTTCAATCTTTACTGGTGTGTATTAATCGTACGCCAAACTGGTGGAGCCCTTAATATTTCAGTGACTGGCATTTGAAACTCTTAGGGCCTATATTATAAACCTCTTTCGAATGACAACCGACTGCTATCCCCATAAAGAAAGCATTGGTGAGCAGTTGGTTGTTATTCAAAAGAGGTCTATAGATACGGCCCTTAATGTAGCTACTTAGTAATTAACTTTTTAAAGGAAGCATACTATATCGTTGCAGTATTTGAACTAACCACCAGAGCCGACGTATTGCTGACATTACTTAAAAAAACATTTGAAGAGCACATTCTATTTAAATGCTAACTCCAGTCTTCAAGTTACAACAATCATCTACAAATCGCTTAGTTTCATTTAAATTGAAACATCAAACTTGATGCAGAACATTTTTTTTCGTAATTGGCTTACATCAATACTACTTAAGGAGGTTTCTATAAGAAGACAGTTAATGCAGCGAAATTATTTTACCGTGATGTGTTTAGCAAAATTACATATATATAGGATACATGTATACATACACATATATATTATATATACACGTGTAAATATATAGACACACACATTTATAAAATAACGTTGTGTAATATTTATAAGGTACTAATACAACTCGGCCGACGTTGTCATGCTGTGTATGTATACAAATGGTTGTTGGTCAAATTGCGAACCCCGTTTATGCCCTACATGCAATAAGGACAACTAGGTATAGAACTTGATGCGCTACAGTGCTATCTAGGTGCGAGTTATAGCAAAATGGATATCACTAAAATATTCTCCGTGTTCAAATATCGAAGTATACCACTTTTCATGGTGATCGGTTGAACGGCGTAGAAGTTGATGCGCTGCGCTGCCATCTAGCGGCGAATTAGCGAGTTAGTGTCAAATGTATAGCAGAAAAACCTTCTTCAAGAAAAATTACATGCATATGCTAAATTTCATAGTGATAGTCAAACAGTCAGGGCTTACGAGTTTACCGATCTCATACATAGATAATGGGCAAACATATACACACATGTACAGTTAGGACCGTCTAATAGTATGGTTAATTGCATGTGCACACTAAGACTTAGCTTTTTTACTTTGTGGTAGCTTGGTTCTTATTTTCCATAACTATTTTATTTTTCTCATCGTTAGTTTTAAAATATTCCAATCTTTTAGAAGGGTAAAACAGATAAATCAAACTGTTTAGTCAGAGTATCTAAACTAAAGTGAAGTTATACAGACTCTTACCAGAGGAAAGTATGCGTGTGGTTTAAACTTAGCTTAGTTTAAATGTTTTGAAATTTTAATCAAAATTTAAAGCGAGTTTAAAGTGAGTTTCTTAGAGGGAGCTTAAAAGCATGATCCAAAAGAGGTATCTTAACAAGGTTTCTTGTTCCCTTCGTTTTGAATTTGTAATTGGAAGTTGTTTTACCGTAACGTTTTACCTCAAGTACATATTACGCGATCAGTTAGAGTAACCTTAAAACGAATCTGCAATTCAAAATATATTTCCTAGAATGCTTGTTACAGCTTAGATTGCTCGTACAAAAATATTAAGTGTAGAAATAACAATGTGTTTTGTGATGGAAAACAATTGTTCTGTGAAAGGAAAAAAAACAGACTCAATGATTGTGCTAAATAAAACTATACGTTGTTTTTATTTTTGATATAATATTAGCCCCAATATCAATCTACAACAATCGTTAATTTTCAGTGCGCAATATTTCTGCCATAATGCATCACCAAATAGGAACTTCCTGTCAATGATAACTTGTTTCGTGCAACTGATTCCTATGAAATTATTTTACATCCGTTAGCATAACTGTATTACGAAGATGCTGAGGCCAAACTGATTAAAAGTTCCATGACGGAACGGCAATACTTACGGGATAATGAAGTTCTTTTACGGAAAATATTTGCGTTTGTATAATGTACGCAAATTTTCTGTCTTACATAAGTTCTTATACGATTTACTGTAAGTTGTACGTACAGTGTTAATTGTTTCACGTATTAAAACAGAAATTCTAAAACAATTTTCTACTTCAAATACCATTAACATCTTGCTATCGAAGAAATAAAGTATTACGCAATATAAAAATGTCACAAGATCTAGTTGCATAAATAAAAAATTTTCCGTTTGTGAGGAAATCTAAACCTAATTAAATGTATACTCTTTTCAAAATGTTTAACATTCTTTCCCGAACTTTAGGATAAGTATTCAAACACGATATTTCGTGTCACTTGGTCCCGAGCGCGGAGGATATGCCGGGACTAACTGACCCGAAGGATCATCTTTCTCTCGCCATAGTGTACGTATTTATATATACATACATAAAAATATACACAAACACGCATACACAAAGCAAGGGTAATTTTTGGTCACTTTAAATAAATATTTTTCGTATAAATAACAGCCCTGAGTAAAATTTTGCTTCCGAAATATTCCAAATAATAAATGTCTACAAGAAAATTTAATTATTATTTGAACACAGTTGACACGCAAGAAAAATTTAAATTGTCTTAAGTGCCACATAGTCACCCCAAGTGTCCAAAGTCACCCCCTTTCTGGAGGTGATTCCTAACGACGAAATATGTCGAAAACATATTTATATACGACTTATAATCTAAAGTTATTATTAACGGCGGTGCGCACACTTAAAGTAAGAGGTTCGATAATGCTTTTGTGAACGTAAATAAGAAACCACGATATATCAAAGACCAATTTGTCGTATAAAATTTACGTGAATGAAGCCGTTAAAAGTGGTAGTATGCATATTATAAAATCTTCCCTCTAACATCAATAACATTCGTATATAGGTCATTGCAATTGTTAGAAAAGTGGTAACCGTGCATTTTAATCAACATTTTTTGATAAATTAAGACACAAAAGTTTGACTGTAACAAAAGAGGTTGCCTTTGTCTGACACTCCTAGGGCATTGGTTCTCGTTGAAGTTCATTTTGTAGTATTTTCACAAGTTGATTAATAACGCCTGCCGCTATGCTACCTGTGTAACGTATGAAATGCGGGTTGTCTACCACACGGGCGCAGTGCTATACACCTAGGTTTTATGGGTATTTAGGACTTGTATGTGGTGTCAATTTTCACAGATTCGCCAAGTGGCAACTGAAAAATAATACCAATATTCACAATTCATATTAATAATAAAATACTAACATGATCGTATGAATTGCAGACGTTTAATGGTAGCACTGGTCTTGAAAGCGGCGTTGGTTCAGTATTAAATTCACATAATATGCTACATAGTTGTTAAAAAGAGAGACCTAGGGTGTCGGTGCACAACTGGCTATGCCATAGAAAGGACTGTCAAATTCTACCTACCATGCTTGATGTCTTTCGAATGAAATTTATTTATTATTAGTTAACCATATATAATTTATAAAGCACAGTTAAGCTCATAAAGACGTCAGATAATCGCCCCTACTGACCTAAATGTATGTTCCGGACTGCTCGTTTACTCAACTCGGTGCGATTTTATGTCGTTCACGAGACACTTTCCATCACAAACGTGATAAAATTAAGGCCTGTCCTTGGATTTTCGCGTGTGGGAATCGTGCCGGACGATGCCGTTTGTCGGCGGGTTTTCTCGGGGATCGTCCGTTTCTCCTGTACCTCCATTCCGTCACTGCTTCATATTCACCTCATATTATCCCTCACCAGAGCTAAATACCGCTAATGTTCGTTAGAGTGTCAGACAAAGGCAACCTTTTTTGTTACAGTCAAACTTTTGTTTCTAAATTTATCAAAAAATGTTGATTAAAATGCACGGTTACCACTTTTCGAACAATTACAATGACCCTTATACGAATTTTATTAATGTCAGAGGGATGATTTTACAATATGCGAACCACCACTTTTAAGAGCTTCGTTCACGTAAACTTTATACGAAAAATTAGTCTGTGATATTACGTGGTTTCTTATTTACGTTCACAAAAGCATTATCAAACCTCTTACTTTAAGGGTGCGTACCGCCCTTAGTATTAACTTTAGGCTATAAGTCGTATATATTTTTTCGACATATTTCTTCGTTAGAAATTACCTCCCGAAAGGTGTCGGTTTAATTAAAAGTCAATATGTATATTAATATACTTACATATCCCTACAAGGAAGAGATTTTTTTTTGTCTCAGTGTAGTTAGAACGGCAACTTCATCGTGGCTGTTAAGTAGAGAAATTTATGTGCAGATTCTTTATAGTATTCTGTGAAGAGCAGTCAATTCATTAATTATTGGGAGCATGTTAGACGTGAGCCACAGAACGACCAGTCCATACTGCTCTCTTCTTAGAAGTATGGCAACAGCGCCTTACAGCTAATTAGTACGGAGCAGCCGCCGAATTATCGGCTGAACGGAAGTCGGGAACAAGGGCTCCCCTGGGGATTTATGTTGCCCGCTACCCTTACATCCTCCCTACACCTCACGTAAAATCACCCCTGTAATTGGAACCCTAATTCAATTTAGCTGTCATCCTCAAGCAAAACGTTTTCTATCTCGTTTCGTGAAATTCACGCGACGTTTTCCAGCAATGTTTATATGAAATATTATTTGCTCGTTGGAAAAATTCATGATATTATTCACATACACTAAAAAAGCTGTAGAAGTTTTTTCATTGTATGCACGAAGGTTTTATAAAATGTATGTTGTTGCAAATCAAAGTATTTTATTCTCGTTTATGTTTAATCCTCGTAATACTGAAACTAACTCCACGTATCTGACCCTTGTACTTCGAGTTACAGCCACGACTGGCGACATAAGTATCCACTATGTAATGTTAATGTATAATTTTAAGAACAATCTACATCACATATATAAACTGTGAGGAAAATGTAGGTGACACTTTAAACAGCTACCGAATAGGACATTAGAGTCTACAGGAATGCAGGTTAATTTCTACGTCACCCTCGTTTAATTTTTGATGTATCTGACGCTGATATTAGGTGATTTTGCCAGCTATTAATTTCGACTTATGTTTGTGACAGTCTAATACACGCCTTTAGATACATCTTATTTAAAATATGAAACAGCAAGAACATGTAGTACCACATGTGGGTATTTACTTAACTCACGTACCATCCCCAGATAAACAATTCTTGCAGAGAGTTCTTGGCTCTAATTCCAATGTCTGAATCCCTTTGAAGTACCATAACCACGTATGTTACAATTGTTCGTATTTGATTGGTTTCAAATACCAACAAATAAACCATCCTTGTCCTCTTATAAATTGTCACTGTTGTGTTCATTTGCTTCTGTGAATATTTACATGCGCTGATTTACGTGGAATAAGTCACAATTCAATCATCGTGTTTGTAGCAAATGTACTTTATTTGACACCACGACTGACCAGGTAAGCGTTCACTCACGAACAAATAATTCGTCATAAAGACTGTTACTCTTGGTAGGAAGCTAAACAACACATCGGTAACAACCTTCGAGCTTAAACATTAACACTGTCATACAGAACGTAGAGCTTCAACAGACGTCATAAAGAATTTTTTATTCACTAAAATGTGTGATGGTCACTACCTTCAGGTGGTAGTAGTAAAATGAGAAAAAAATAAAAAATACAACATTCTGGTTTAAACAAGTTTTGGCAAAATTGAGAAAAATAAATAATAAATTAACTTAAAGAAATCAGCACAGTAAGTGGGGTTACGCGAGTAATAATGTGGAATAATATGTAGCAACTTATACTCGATAGATTTATCCATAAAATTAACAGAAAACAACGTTATTTACGTTTTGTGTGTTATAGAACCAAAAAAAAAAAAAAACCTTTGTATAAGGTAACTTGGGAGAAGATACGACCATTAAGGAATAATAAAGTCATAATATTTGAGCTAATGTGCAAAACAATATTACGATATGATAATATTTTTGTTGGATATTCATGCACAAGTCAGAAATGACCTATCGATTTATTTTTTAAGGAAAAGTAAAATTACAAGTAACGAAAGGCAAAATACCTATAGGGCTGGCACCTTCCCCCAGCTGGTATATTTAACAGAGTTATCTTATGCTTTCGTTTGTATTGTGACTGCTATTCTGAGATGAAATGAAAATATGTTCTTAGAATATATGCTGTAATCGCCTCTTAAATCACATGCACAAAAAATACTTTCATTTCTAAACTGCCTTCTGTTAGGCAATATTAATGGCAAAAAAATATTAAGCAATTTTAGTAACTTCGAGACACTGTCTGTGATTTATCATGCGATGTAATTAAGTCTAAGTTTTGGAATAGAACGTATTGAGGAAAACTTATACACTCTTATCAGAAGAAAAATTTATTCTAAAACCTATTATTAAGTTTCGTGTGAAATACAGCAAAATTATTTTGACAAATTTACTTTGCCTAATGTTTCCATAGTGTAAGTAAGCATTGTAAATATTATCGTAACCAAATATAAATGAAACCAAAATAATATTTTCAAAAAATCTATGTAAGTTACTACGTTATTAAAAGGGACTACAAGTATGAAATAATGACGCCTACAAAAATACTTAAGAGATTTAAAACAAGAAAAAACGTGTGGCGCATGGAATAGGTTATAGTAATAAGTGTACACATTAACTGTCGTTGAGAAAACTCACGCAAAAATTCTATCATTTACAATGCAATAAAACTCAGTGGTTTATAGGTGACTTATCTATGTATCAACGTATTGTATGCACCCCATGTTTTATTTTCTTATCGTTTTAATTCTTACGAGTATTTTCATATGAGATTTTTTTTATTATTAGTCCGCTTTAAAAACGTGGTATATTAAACAAATTTACAAATGCAATATTATTTCAGCTTTTTAGTCTTGTGTGCATATAATTTTGAAATTGCGTGTTTTAAAAACGGTGTATCTTAAAAGATTAAAACTTTTTAACTTTATAAATTATTTATTCACATTTTTTTCCTATTATGCCTATATTACTTTGTCAAATAGTTCTGAACTATGCTTCAAATTTCACGTCACTAGCTCATCGGGAAGATAGTTAAACGTAGTATTTTAAAAATGTAAAAATGTATATATAAATATCTATACTAAACATTTTTTTTTGTTTCAATTTGTTTTTCTCATTATATTACAGTTCTGTGTTTAAAGTTTCACGTCACGATCTCATCGGGAAGAAAGTTAAAACGTAGCATATTAAAAATTAAAAAATGTATATATAAATATCCAAATTAAATATTTACTGTTTCAATTTGTTTTTCTCATAATGTTACAGTTCCTTTCAGTTCTATGTTTAAAGTTTAAAGTCTCTAGCGCATCGGGGAGATAGTTTAAAATCAAATGCATAATTTGTACCGAACAGGCAGACAATATAGATGCAGTGCAATCCATTTCTGAGCTACGTTAAAGTTTCAGGTGTCTATCTCATTGTTGCTCTAGTTCATTGTTACCAAACAGACAAGAAAGCGAGTTAGTAAAAAATGTTATACTCTGTTTCATATTAGTTTGGATAAATCTGACAGCAACTTATGGGCAATAATTTTTTAGTATTTTGCTATTTGTTGCACAATGCAAGACATTTTTAGCTCTAAAATTAACCTGAAATGTCCATTTAAGTGTTTATACTGCAAAGTTTGTCTTGTGTAGTGACAAAAATAACAAAATATTACAAATTATTGCCCATAAGTTGCTGTCAGATTTATCCAAACTTATATGAAATGGAGTACAAAATACAAAAGTTCTGAAAGGTTAAATATTTCTCTTTGTAAGAAGTAGCCACGTAAATTACGTTTGAGTTTTAAATAAATTAATATAACATTATTTTATACCATGGAACCTAAGGTGTAAAGAATTCTGTGTGAACTTACTTGCCTTCCATTTCAGGAACACGGGTACAAAACTACTGTGAATAATTGCAAGGTATTCGCATTGTTGTAATATAGCTCATTAATTCATATTCCAGCTGCTGTCTTCATTCCTTTGCAATTGCGTTTGTAAAAAGGCGCAGTGTCCGGGAAGCATGTGGTTCTGTTACTCTGTAAATAATAAAAGCAGTTATTTTAACTAACAGTGTTATTATGGGTGTGAATTTATTCTATATTTTCTTCATGTATATAGCTTTTTCAGTCCTGAAATAAAGGGTGTTTTCAAGCGTGCCACTTACCTACAATAAAATGAGACGTGGGACGAAAAATTTATCATGGGAGATAATAATTTTTTTTTTTCGTTGAGAATATAATAGGGCTAATAATTCTTCTGTATTAGTTGGTGCAGTGAACATTTATATTTTCCTGGCTCACAAATCTTAAGCCTAGTACACACGGGCATCTTTATTGTAGTTTAAAGGTGTACATGAAAGGGCAAACTATTTATCGTTCTAGCTGGCATCCTACCAAATTAATTTATCAGTTAATATTGTCAACTTTCTTGTCTAGGAAGGCGTACACCAATAATACGCTGCGTTGCTTTGAACAGATTTTTAATGTGCACTTGGAATGTCAGGGGTAATTTCTACAATATGTATTGTGTCTGAGCCAAAAATAAATTATAAAAAAAATGTTCGCTTGGGATCTGGCAATATTCATTCAATAGCGTCTTTCATCCAGTTAGATAATATTTATTTTAAAGTATTTCGTGTTTGTAAGCTATTTCGTTCTAAAACAGTTGCGCGTACATATTTTATTGTTAATATTCGACTTGTACAAAAACGATAGCTAAAAATAGAACCAATCCATCACTACCCCGCACTAGTTAGTATACAAGTCCTTGGTATGCTAGCCACTTATATGCTCGGTGGCCATTCACACGATACAAGTTTGCTGCTAGTCAAGGTGAACAAGGAGGTGTTCCACTTCTTGAACAACAAGATGGCGGTGTGTGCTGGGTTGTATACATACACGTAGTAGCACTGTGGGAGACTTGTTCAGTGGCTTCCACGTAGCGGCACTGTGACGCGCGTGGCAGTGTCATCTTGCATAATAATGACAGAACGAGATCGCCCTGTGGGGGCACGGAGGTGATCTTGTTAGACCATCCATCTCCCATTACGGTAATCCCAGTTCGATTCCCGGTGGGATCACTTAAGTTTTTCACACTTGGGTATCATGCCGGACACTGTCGTTTGCGGGTGAGTTTTGCTCAGGTAAGTCCCGTGTCTCCAGCCATCGCATTATGTTGTTTTGTAATAACCAACCTCATATCACCTCAACACCTCGCTTCTAAGATCGGATCATTATCTCCTCCACTTCTTGAAGATGTGAATGGGCGTGGTTCTAATTAATTAAATACCGTCTTCGTCTTTTGTTGGTTCATTTCACGAGGTTTAATACGGGCATCACTTTCATCTGTTTTACAGGGTAAAGGTACGCGCGCACTACGGCGTCACGGCAAGGGCGGACGGCCGTCACAGAAAAATACAAAAATGTTTACTGTGTAGAGTAACAGAAGTGCGCGCACCACGGCGGGACGGCCGGGAACGGACGATCGGCAGCTTCGGCCGTCCGACAGAAAATTCGAGCGAGGGAATTAAAAGACAGTACGGTGCGCGCCGTGCCGCCCGCCCCATTGCAGTGGCTCACCAGACACTGTCCAAACATTCGTGCCGTCCGAAACCGCCTGTACCGCCGAATGGATCGGAATATTTCCAGACTCCCCGTCCTTACCGTCCGTCTGTCCGTCCTTGCCGTGACGCCGTAGTGCGCGCGTACCTTAATACAAAACCAAATAGAGGTCACGTAAGTTAATGAAGAATAATGATTAAATTATGCATGTCATAAAGGAAATAGGCCTACATTTTTACAAATGCTACTTTTCGAAATGTATTTTACATTGATATTAAAATCGAAATCTGGATAGTTGTAAGGGTCATATTTGAGCAAGTTTGACCACTCGCAAAATTAAAGTAACCAGTGAATCAACAAACATTAACCAGGAAAGTTACCTCTCACTTTCGTCCGTGGTAATGGCCAATAGGGTGGACAACACGCATGAAAGCACAGAATATTTACGAATACAGATGTGAAATTGCAAGTAGGACAATGATCTCAGTCACACACGCCAGCAAAATGGCTTCGCTGGACAGAAACTTGGCGGAAACGAAGGACGAAATGTCAGTGTTAATGCTCGGTTTCAGTCGCCATACTGAATTTTATTATTTTTCACTTTTTTGTAATATTCTAATATGAAAAATCTTAAATATGCGGTTATACCTCAAATTCTATTTACATTTCGCAACAGCACAGACCTTGCGATTTAGCTGTCAACATATAATTACGCCGTAATGTGTGTGGCAAATTTTTTTACGTTCATAGTTTTCACGACAAATTGCGACCTGACTATATGTTACAAGCTCTACTGCCATGCTTGCATTGTGGCTCAAGGTAAATATAATTTGCGGTATAGTCGCCGATTTAACATTTTTCTTCTCAGAATTCCAAAATAACGAAAAATAATAACATTAAATGTAGCGCCTACCTCCAATAGTCGTAAGGTGGCTGCCCTCTAAGCCCGCAGCCAGGCCAATACGAAACCTGCTGTAACATGCAGGAGCCAAAACCACAAGGGGCTGGTATAGGCAGTTCGGAATAAAGTGAGCACTCAAAAAATCCCTGCTAAAGTTCTATTTTCAGCCTATTCGTATCTTTCCGCGTGTAGCAGCTAACGACGGGGCGTGTCTAACTTCTCTGGACACGTCACTTGATGTTTGCGCATGTGAGATTAGTTGTGCAGTCAGTAATAAACGATACTGTTTGATAAAAAATTATTAAGTATATCAAATTCAATATGTCGACTTCGGTTGGTTTTGTTACAGTGTTGAATCTAAATAGTAAAATACAGGGATCCATATTCCGTAATTTCGCTGCCAACCGTACAAGTTTTAAGGCAACTATATCTCATGTTGAACTATATGCAGTAACGGCTACTTATAATTTTCAATGGTTAAATTTTTAGTGCTCACATTATCCTGAACGGCATATATCAGCAGCCACGGTGTTAAATGAGCCACGTCATTTCACCTCTGTATTGCTTGTTAGTCTATGATGAAAGCATGATCCGACCCATTATACATAAATAAAAAATGATTGTAGCCATCAGTACTTCTAGAAGTGACTTGATAGTATATGTGTTATACACTGACGTAATTCAGAAAAAGTTGCCAGTAAATTTCATGCGAGGTCTTCATAAAAAAAAATTCCGAGTACTACAATTATAAAAGGAACATTCTATCCAGTATATGTCTTATAATATTAAATACTTAAATCGTTCTACTTGTTCCTAAAGTTATAAATAATTTATATTTATGATAAAAACTAACGACAATTTTGAAACTATAAGCCTACAAAACAAACATGCTAACAACAGCCTTTTTAGACTAAATATATAGCGTAAAGGACACATTTTTTCGAATATGCAAATATTTAATTGATTTAGGGTGCTGCCTATCTGTGGCCCTGACGAGAATAAGGATACCAGTTTTCATGTTAAATAATATTCTATAGTTTTCAGACAGATTTTACGATATCGCATTTGGCCAAAAACCTTTCAATGTGAAGTGGAAAATATTATTGAACTAAAAAAATATATATGAGTTGGTGTCTTGTGCACTTTTTGCACACGAAAATACTTCTTTGTTAACAATTTTTGTTATGAACATTGAAAAAAAAACTGACTAAATTTCCTATATCACTATGGGTCACATCAAAATGAACCAAAAACATTTAGTGGTAGCACACCGGATGTACAGAAACGAACGCATAATAACCAGAACACGCGAATCCTGGTCTAAATTGGAGACGAAAATGTAGGTGTTGCAACGTTGTATGACGATATTTTACGTGTACAACGGGGCAACACTGCACGGAGAAAGTTACGTCTAGCGCTACACAGCGTGTTTATTATTTTGTGTATGTTCCGCCAAGTAAACATAAAATCATGTTTGGACTGCTCAATATTGGAACCTGCGCCCATAACATGCAAGTCAGAACAGTATTAGTAAGATAAGAAAGCTGAGGAATGCAACAGGGGACTAACTACAGTGCTATGTTGCCACATCGTGCATAAAAATGTCATCGTAGAACATTTTGCCACAAAACATTTTCTTCTCCAATTTAGCCCAGGATTCGTGTGGTGGGTGTATAATATGGTTGTTTTTGTACAGTATGTATATGTAGGTTTTACAGGTGGCTTCCCTCATTTAATTGTACGTAATATGAAAACCACTATCCTAGCTCTTGTCAGAGCTCTAGTGTCGGCAGCACCCTTAATATCCTCAGGACGTCAAGTGTGTGTGAGTGAGAGATTTTCGTCAGCGCTTAACATCGAGGTCTTCAGCGCTGTTGAGGGCTGACATGAAGTGAGTATAGAGCAGCACCGGAATGAAAGGGCGGGGGAAACGGGAGAGCCCCGAGAAAACCCGCCTAGCAACGGCATCGTACGAGACGATTCCCACATGCGAAAATTCGGGGACCGACTCCGATGGGAATCGAGCCCGGATCGCCTAGGTGGGAGGTGAACGTCTGACCATTTGTCCACCGCGGCCCCCAGGGGTCCGATTAAATATCGCCTTTTATGGGTGTAACGCAAAATTTGCACCAGTGTTGCGTCTGCTTGCGCTGTACTGGAATTATATACTCGCGTAATGCCATAGAAGAAGCATTTAACTTGCCCTGCACTTGCGTTGCGCTGCGTCGGTGCAAATAGCAGGTGGCGATATTTAATCAGCCCCCAGTACATCAAGTGATTGACCTGTAAAGTACTTTACCGTCTTACGAATTTGAATGATTTCCTGTGTTCCTATTGATAAACACCGTTCAAGCAGTTTTTACTGAAAGTTATTTAATTATTGTTATGAAATTACATTCTTTGCCAGACTGTTTCCAAACACGAGATAACTAAGGGATAACATGGACTTACTCCATGGGCGTAAAGTTTTCCAAGCAACATTCCTCAAGCAGTGGGTAATCTGCGAACCGTCAGTTTGTAGTAACGGTGATGTCATTTCAATGATTCAATAAGGGAATGTCGACAACATTCGGAATACGCTCATCCATTCATTTTGTTTTGTTGGGCAGGGATATACATAGAAAATGTCGCGTTTTGCAGCACGCACAACAAACTAGCCCCTTCGTCACCTACACACACACACACACACACACACACACACACACCAAACATGCACACAGAGCCTTATTTTCGCTCTGAGGCACAGAACTGACACTTTGATCAAAGTTTCTTAGTTTTACGTCTTACTTCCCGTCCTAGCTGTTTGTGCATGCTCTTCCCAGACAGTCCGCTGAATTTTGCCGATGATATATGTCGCGCATGTCGCATCACACTGTCAGTAAAATAAATATCGTGTAAGGAGTGTTTCTGAGCGTCAGGATGTCGCATCCCGGATGATATTTGTTAAATGGAATCCGTAGGCTTCTGTGACATGGAGAAGTGCCGTGTGATAAGTCAGGGAAACGGGAGATCCTCGACAATACCCGCCGACCAGCGATATCGTCCGGCACGATTCCTACGTGTAAAAATCCGGGGATTCTCCCCGCCCGGAATCGAGCCCAGATCGCCTTAGTGGGAGGCGAGTGGTCTGAACCACGGCCCGTGTGCTGTCAGTATATTGCGACTTTTAAAACAAAATGAGCAACTACACTGAGGTCATAAATCTATAAAGCATAGTAACTAAATTATTTAGTTTTCATTCGTAAAAATACAGTGCATTTTTATTAACGCAATCGATTCTTGCAATGTTAAAATGGTATTAAGAAATATATTGAACAGTGGTTTTCTCGTTTTGGAACTTTCTTCTAGAAAATCTGTAATAACACACTTCTAAATATTTTCAGCCCTTCGTGTGAGGCCAACACAGCCACATAACAATACAGAGACGTGATATGCTTAGTACCATGTTCGGTAATTAAGTAATAAATGTTGCTCATGAGTTAATTGTGCGTGGCGGTTTCATTGCGTATTCAATTGCAAATAAATTGTATCACGTTTTTTGCAATCATTCTGTGTAAAGGGCCTGTTCGTGGCTCGATACCGAAGTTTCCGCATCAAAGACAAACTGAGTACCGTATTCATCACATCGCCTTTCGTTATCCTGCGAATTCTGTGTCTCGTGTGGTTTTTACTATTTCAGCATGAACATAAAACTTGATTGATATCGTTCTTGTTACAAATGAGAAAAAATTAGGTATGTTAAGAATAATTTCACTATTTCAAACCTAGCTAAATTTTGTAAAGATTTTTCCGCAGATATTTTCTATGCAATAAAATTGTGTAGCGGATAGAAGGTTGAGTTTGTTTCATTAATTTATATTGTATATTTTGCATTGCCCTTTCTCTTGTTTTTTCATAATCTAAATTTTGTAATCGCTGTTCGAACAATCCAAACGTGGGAGTGCCTTGAGAATATCGAGCTTCTCTTTTTTTTTTTAGATAAGTATTTGTTATGGGCTGTTGATAATCCAGAATAGCGTGCAGTAACTATGAAATTAATTTTTTACTGATTGCCAATTGTTAAATATGGAAGGGCTACCAACGTTAACTTTAACCACAGGACGAACGGACAATTTTGAACACTGTATTGACGTTCGATGTTATATGTTTACGAAACAGAACACCGACAAAATGTTTCTTATTTTGCAATCCAAAAGGTATAAACACACACTTTCGAAAATTGTATAGTCAAAACCGAGAAATTCTACCTACAATTAAAACTTTTGCATCAAGACATTTTGATATACATTAAAGTCAGACACATAAGGGACAAAATTTGCTTCCTGTCAGACATGAGTGTTTTAAAGGGATGTAGTGTAGTGTATATTCTTCATGTATATTATTACCTTGCTTGCTTTAAAGAAGTACAGTTTGCTAATCTAATGATTACACTTGTTTTCGTCTTCAGATTAGATCATTTATTTTACAATTTTGTATCGGAATTACTCTACTATTTCGGATACGAAAGAAAACCAAACATCAAACTATAATATACAACAGCGCCAAATATTTTAATGACAAAGCCAAATAATGACACAAACAAATACTAAACATAATATGTAAAACATTTGTTCAGGGAAAATATTTTCAGATTCGCTACAAATGCTATATTTCGTGTCAGCGTGGGCGAACACAATCACTGTTATTTACTGTGCCTGCTTCCCCAATTACTGGGAGATGATTACTAGTCAGCGTAATGGCAGGCGATCTGGTTACACAGCCAGCCTATGCGAGAGCGACAGTTAAGTGGTACTTAAGCGATGGTAATGATCGCCAACGATAGTTACTTTAATAGATGACGTCCTGTCAATCAAACTGCATATTCCCAACATAACACCACCTGTGCTCACGCAATTATAGTCGTTAAGTTACATGACAATGTTCCTAAGTCTTACCAATACGAAAAAACAGACGTTGGAATTATCAGTCAGACTTAAACGGAAATATTATGCACATGTCCAAAAGTTAAAAAAGTTAAAGTCGTTTAAAATTAATTTAAATATTATACAAATAATAAACTTAATTTAATTTCAAATCACAACGTAACTTTAATAATCTTGGTAAAATATTGCAACAAGATTCTTTCGTTATTACAATAAAAATATTCAGTGACGTATGCGTTAAAAATAGACTTTCCCACTAGTCGAAAGTTTTCGCTTTTCAATCTCCAGTTATGTATCTACGTCTCAGAAACTATTTCTGTGACTTTTTTTCGGTTGAATTACAATAATTTAAACGATAGGATTTTTAAAGAAATTATTTACGTAATCTCATTCCATGTAAAAATGACAAATATGCAATTCCATATCTCAGATGATGTAAAATTGTGTGTGTGTGTGTGTATATATATATATATATATATATATATATATATATATATATATATATATATATATATATATATATATATATATATATACTGAGTATGTCTAAGGAAAGTCTTATTTACACGTGATTAATGGAGAATATCTATTTTTTTTAGCCAGAGTTATGAACCGAATGGGCATTCAAAGTTCAGAACTATTAAGTTGTACACAATCATGTATGAATATGTGTGTGCTATCTTTCTACAGTACCATCTTGGCCACTGCAGAGATTGTTGATTCAGTAAATCATAAATCTCAATTTTTGTGCTGCAGTCAATTGCTTCTCAACTTTTGAATTCGCGTATTTTATAAAGCATTGTTCTTTATAATGATATTTTACTAAGCCTAAAAATAGTATGTTAATAGTAAATTTCATCTCACCTTATCACACTCTGTAGAACTGGAAAACACTACTTAGTATTTTGTATTTACACAGTTCAGAATTCAAATGTAAATTAATTATTTGGTGGCTACACAATTAACTAAACTGTTTTTATTCTGTCGGAATTGTGGAGTAGAATACTGCACTACGCGGTAGACGCGAGTTGGACTTACGTGGATGGAAGGGGAAGAAGGGAGGGGGGCTGTCAGACTGCGGGATGGGGTAGACTAGGGAGGTGACAACGACTAAACTGTGGGCAGGCGGAAGTCCCGGTGACCGGATCCCCTGCCGACAAGTGCGGGGTGTAGACTGCTCGACGCGGGGATGTTGTCGAGGGGTACCACGGGGTGGGAGATACCCAGATGACCGGAAGCAGCCCCTCGCAGGAAGCAGAGAGCTGCGAGCACCGCGACGCGCCGGGCACAAGTCCGCGATGCAACTGGCCGGCCGGCGTCGCTGCGCGTCCCCGGCTAGGCGCGACGGCGGAGGGACGACTGCGCATGCGCGCCACGAACACTTGTGCCTAGCCGCTGATACTGTGCATTACACTCGGCCGTCGTCGGAGATACTACGTATGCGCCAACATTTAACGCGACGGCCACAGACGCGAGGAGTTACAGTCAGCGCCACGTATTTAGTGTTATTGTAGTCCCACAACCTAGTAAAACCGTCGTTAAGTTCAGAAATTAGAGATTATTGGCATATTAATCTAACATAAACTAACCTAAACGAATATAAACTATGGATATTCCACTACGGGACACAAAGTTCAGTGACAATGTTTTGGCAAGGGACAGCTTCTGCCTCTTGTTGCACTGGTATAGATAAGAAGTGTAAACTGCCCAATCACAAAGCTTTCGTGAATATAAAAATTACACGAAGTTAATGATTTAAAAGCCGTAATTGGTTTATTTTCTACTTCAAAATTAAATAAATGAATTCTCTGTTTGTCGAGCCTAGTTAAAATAAATCTTACTCCAGTCTCGCATTTTATCAGACTCCTTAGCGACAGCAGATCTAATAGCGGCAAAACTCTTCAAAAAGAATATGCATTTTCTTTGTAACCTGCAGTATAATTAACCTTATGTTTACTTGCTGTAGCAAGGGACGGGGAAAGGAGCCGCGCAACCCGAGCATTTCCGATGATTGCCGAATGTGCAGCACAGTCTCAGCGGCTAATACAGCGACCACCCTTCCTCCCCTAAGTCCACCCGATCGAGGGAGGGGTGTGACCTCCAGAGAGGGGTGGGGGAGGAATGAACCCGCGGCTGGCTCCCATTACCCAGCTTCGCTCGCGCCGCGCCGGCTAGGATCAAGCCCGCTTTTCGCTCCGGGCACCCAGCAGCGGTCGGATGCAAACTTGTGGGCTCGGATTGTGTGCCCGGAACATTCCGCAATGCTACGGCTGCGATCCGAGTGAATCTACCGGCAAGTTAGATGCTCTGCCGTGAATCCCAGTGTGTTGCTTTGATGCTGCTAAATTAATGGGCCTGAAATAAACATCTACGATTGATCTTATTTTCTCGCACGTGAATATAACCATCCAAAGAAATGCCAAAATGTAAATATTAATTTTTATAAATTTTACATTTTTGCATTTTGAAACGGGGTATATGACAAAACATAATTAATGAAAAGCAAGAAGAATTTTATGTCTGACTGAAATAGAACATCTTCCAAATACCCAGTTTTAAACGCGCACTGCTTCCATAAAGTGCGTCAGAGTTTCTCTCTTTACCTTGTATTAAATCTCTTTTCCTTATTTCGTAATGTACATCTTTCTATTTCCTCTGCTGCGTATATTATCTTCAGTTTTTCTTTATCCGCTAACGTGTGTTTCCTCCACCTGTTTACTTATATTCGTTACCCATACTTCTCTCTTTTCTGCTATTCTCACATATAAATTTCATTCTAAGCAATTCCTCTCCTTATTTTTATTTGTAGTGTTAAATTTTGCCTGTCTCTCTCTTGTTCCCTCCAGTTCCTCGTACTGTACAAAGCACCAGCGTGCACCGCCTTATATTCGAGTACCATACTACCATTTCAACACCAAAGTAGAGCGTGGTTGCCTATGACGTAGGCGTCTCTTAACTGACTTTACCGTGCGTTTACTCCACTGATTGGAGTTATTTGGTAGTAAAACAGAAAACTGCTTTTGATTCACTCCATAACTAAATATCTGAAAACCAAAAGCGCATAAATTATTCGAATTGTTCCCCTAGCAAAGGGCTTCTGGATTCTTATTCATGGCGGAAACCATAGACATAGGGAATCAGTGTTTTGTGTTTGTCGTAAAACACGCTAATTAGACGCGAGAAATCAAAAGCAAATCAGAGCTTTAATCACGCAACAAAATCCTTAACTAAGTCGGACTTCGAAGTATGAGGCCATGGTTTCATGGTTGTGCTTGTATATGGATGACTTTTCCACAAAAATAATCTAGATTAGTTATGAATCCAATACTTAGATGAGATTACCGATATTATGAAACTGTAGAGAGGTATTTTGAGCTGTTTTCCAAGAATATTACGTTGTTGATCATAAGTACGGTCTTATTTCTAATTTCTTACTAATAACTATAATTCTAGCATGAATAAAATAGTGTTACTACAACAAGAAATATTCTGCAGGCTATCCGGGACACTATATCAGGCCAACGTGTATAGAGTAGTCGGACTTGGGTTTCGAACTAGTTTTATCACATCGTCGTTTTTCGTATAGTAAGAGGATACTATGTCGGCTTTATTTTTTAAAAAATTCCCTAAACAACTATTAATAAATTTGAAAAAATATTTGAATGTTTTCCTGACTATGCTACAATTTTAATAAGTTCTTCATTTCATTAAGATTGACTGGAACGCTATGATTTTTGTATTCACTATGCTTCTTTACATAACAAACTAAAATTATAAAATCTTTTCAGTCAATTTAATCATGTTACGTTATCGGTTGGTTGAATTAATGTGCCAATAAGAAAACGGCTTCAAATTTCAGCAGATAATTTTTTATGGTTGATTCCTATCGAAAAGTTGTACTGACGTCACTTTAAGTATGGCATCACAAGCCGATTGTAAGAAAATTATCAAAATGTCCACACTGATCACATTATGAATGTACAGCTGCAAGCAAGAGTAATTGTTTTGCTGCTTAGAAATATCATTTACTTAGAAAACGTCTTGAGCATTACTTGATAACGTCCTTAATTTTGAGTGTTCTATAAAACCAAATATTGTATGTGGCAGTTCCAGTAGTTTCAAAAAGAATACATAAATTGTCGTAATTTCTTAATATCTCTAGAAAATCCTTCCCGCGTAATACAATGCAAGACATTGCATAATGTTTCCGTGCTGAATACAAATTGTCCCCGTGAAGTAAAATTCTTCTCTGTTGTTTCTAAGTGTCCTATTTTAAAAATATGTATTTTAACTGATTGACTCAAACATTCCTTTAAAAGTGTTGACTTTTATTTCTGAATGTTGACATTTATGATGAACAAATTGCAATGGCCTAAATATTGCCCATCATTTAAGTGGGTGAAATCAAGGTTAAAAAAACCTATAATAGACGTTTACGTGTAACCTAAATAACAATACGTGTTTTCTGCCTACAATACAGTTGTTTTTCCTAATAAATCAAACAATTTGTAAACTTCTGTAAAACTGAATATTGAAAAGCACATTATAATACAACGCATTTTTTCAATCTGATGCGCTGCCGCTTTCTCGTCATTGAATTTGACAAAATAATTAAAGGGCGGAAACATTATACATTTCAAATAATTATTTAATTGGAGTGACAAGTTTTCAGTTGCGGAAAACTTCATTCGATTACTAAACATCCAAATAGTCAGAAATTCAAACGATATCATACATATTTGCATATCGGTTAGTTTTCTGTCTTCCAGCTATCAGAGTTATGCAAAAATTATATATAATTATTATAAACCATTATTTTTTTTCATGTACATGTTTGCAACTATCTTTCATCCACGCATTTTCTGTATTACTAAATAAATAGTAGTAGCTATAACACATAATGTGTGAAATTAAAATCTAAACAAAAAAAGATTTTTGTATGAGGGTAGCAGTCGAAGCGTACGAATAATAAAACAAATAAATGGCCTTCACAATATAGAGAAAGATGGCGCTAGTAAACAAGTGTGGGAAGTGTATTTGCTGTATATTATTTACAGTCATTTTAAATATCTTCCCGGTATCACAATTAGAGCATAATTCATAAATGCTCATTAATAGCGCTTAGAAGACAAACACAGAGCAAATGCGTCGATTTTATTGCCTAACATCGTCTAGTAAACTTCGAGAATACAGTAACAGAAAAGATCGTTGGTCAATATAAATATTATTACGTATTCCTAATCATTAAGCCTTTCGTGAGCGTCATTCACGTAAAGAAATGCGAAACGTGCTGCTTCAGAATACATTGCCTACATGAAGAAGGAAATCCATATGTTTAATTTTAATGATTAACTAGACTTGCGGGAAACGCCTACCTGCGCGTTCGAGACCCAGATAGTGACGGAACTATAAGGGCGACCTTTAAAAGCGTATCAAATGCTGCATCACCTCAACGAGCCAAGCGCTGAGCTAGGGTGCAAGATTCCCGCCCATCCATTTTTACTGTGGAACTTAAAGCTGTTACCATATAATCTTACTGTAGCAAAGTTCACTGCACGTTTCTATTTGTGTTCCGCTTACGTCTCGTTAGTATATTTTGAAGTACAGCAGTCTGAAAAGGCCGTTTTTAGTTGTGTTTAATGGCTTCGAAACAACGTAATTAGCATTGCGTCTCAACTATAACATTCTGTCCTTTTCCGAAGGGTGCTTTCTATTCGTACATTCACTCTAAAAAATTGTTTGTAAATTTTCCACACATGCGTATAGGAGCACTTAGAAAGTAGGTCCCAGACATCCATGGTAGAGCTCCTAAACTTTATTGTAAAACTGTCAAATGTATACTGAAGTTACCAGACTTGTATGGTAACATCTGTAAATATGTCCATATTTACAAAGCATGAAGTGTGGTAACTACCCCATAGTGCTTTTAGGTTAACTACTTCCTAAACATTTTAGGAAGTTTTTTTACAGTGTTGGTAAAATGTGCTCATGTGGAATAGTTTCGTTAAAAAAAAGTATTTACGAACACACTGCAACACATTAGCAGCGCATAGTAGACATCGCCCTTAATAACTTTTGAGCTTCATTGTAGTATAATACTGATACCTACAGAGTGAGATGCCTTCGGAAGGACTCAATTCCCTATCCGTTCATCATTATTTTGATGTTCTTTGGTTGTCCAAGTTTACTTCATTGAATACCATGATGGTTCCTCTGTACAAGCTATGGCCACCTAATTTTATGTTGGTCTTAACAACGGTTTCCGTCTCTATTGTCTCCACTGTCGAGGAGACGTTACGCCCTAACTACTTACTGCAGATACCCAGCTTCCTTTTGGGTATAAATTTGATACACAGTAATTAGGATTTTTTTATTCACAAAACTAATTTTTCTTTATGACACTGAACGAAGGAAATTGGAGTTTGTATGCTGTGGTTCGTGTTCCACCCGCGGAAATGATTAACTTAAGGCTTTTCGGACCCTTTTGTACAATAAGACTAACATGGATCAGCGATAGAATTTAGTTGCAGGAGAAATGGGAGCCATCTAAAAAAAACTCGTCTGTTAGTTGCATAATTCACCACATTTCTCAAACACGAAAATCGGGAGCGACCTTGATATGATGAATATCGAGTAAATTGGTCAATTCACCACAGCGTCGTAACTTATACTACTGGAATTTTTAAAGCATTTTTGAGCTTTACTCTTGCTGTACAGAGACTTTTGTTGATCCGAGTGCTTTTCTTCTTACATACATAGTTACTTGAGCCAGACATGCCTTCGGAAGTATTCGGGTTCAATTTTCAATCCATCCATTATTATTTTGATTTTTTACGGCTTCTCAAGGTTACTCCTTTGAATAGCGTGAAGATTCCTCTCTACAGACTAGGACCGGTTTCTCCTCCACTTTGTGTTTACCTGAACAGCTGTTTCTGTCTCTAAAGACTTCACTGTCGAGGTTGACAATTTTAGCGGTTAAGTAAACTGTGAAAGGTCTCAGAAGTAAGTTAGAGGATTGTGTGAGGATGTGTTGTCCGTAGTTTAAATCGAGATAACGAGCGTGAATTCAGAGAATTAAGAGTGGGAATTCTAAGTATCCTCCTTTAAACCACGTGAGACCATGCGTGATCTACGACTCCCATGATGCACCCTCTAATGTGGCGGATAATGTGAGGCAGCGAGTTAATGAGGTAGTGCGGGGCCAACGGTAATCAGGAGAGCCCGTTGCCTTTATAGCAGTCCGCCCGTGCACGAAGAACGCCGTCGGAGCAGGGCGATATTTTAATAAGGCTCCGTGCTCGGATGAATGGACCGTTCCCTCAGCTCCTGCTTTAGGGCCATCATGAACCTGCAGGCTAAACAGTGGCGGGCTGGGGCCGTAAAACGCTCGCTGGGTGGGGGCTAATGAAATTTCTGCCACAAGCCGTTGGGCTGTAACCAACATTCCCAGCCGCTTCCATCTAGAATGTGCTCTTTACGCCTTCGCACCTCCCGCCTGCGTCACTTTAGCCGAGTTCTCTGACGGTGATGTCGGCGGCGAGGAGGTGCCACTATGGGAATTCTTCGTCGTGGCTGTGGGCGGACGTGCGTGACGCCCAGAATAAATGAATAAAACAGGAGTGGTGCAACTTCAAGGAACCGCATCTGTTTCTTGGCTGCTCTATTTACGCAGTAATGTGAACCAACATGAATTCATCTAGGTAAATGGTCCCCTGAGAACAAGAAATCACAAGGCAGTTAGCGACTGTCTTGCGACAATTTTACTGAATAAACTACTACTGGTTATACGAAAAGCAACATTTCTATAGGTAATTCGGGATAAAGAGAGCACTAAAAATTTAACCTTTGAAAAAAATCACTAGCCGTTACTGCATATAAGTCATCATTAACAAGAGTTACTTTACTGCTTGTAAGGTTGGTAGCGGTTCATCGCATGTAGTTCCGTGTATTTTCCCATTTGAATACAACATTAGCGAAGGAAAATCAGATGAAATCGACCTCTCTGCATTTAATATACTTCAAAATATTTTTATGATCTTATTGACATTTCTACTTATATAATTAGACTTAATTGGCGCCAGAAGAATGTGATGCTATCGCCAGCCTCAGGTCATATTGCACGTTATCGCTTGTTCCGCGCTTCAAACAGTTCAAAATTCCACCGACAGGTGACATCAGAGTTAGGTTTTCGCTGTTTTTTCGTCGCTTTGCCAAGTTGCGTCATTTGCGTGTGTTTATCAGTCGTGCGTACATACACATTCAGAAGTATTGGAAATTGATGTGAAAACATCGATATTCTGTAAATTATGTTTTACGTTTGCCAGCCTAGAAATAACATACCTTTTTTATTTTACATATTAAGAAACTACATTATTTATTGTTTCTGTAAGGCTCGATTCACAATGTGCAGTCAGCAGTTGGCAGTCAACCGTCGGCTATCAGAGATTAATATGTACGTTAAGATGAGTGTATTCACAATGCGCAGTCCGCAGTCGAGCAGTCCGCAGTTCAGCAGTCGGAGATGGCGAACTTTATCTCTGACTGCTGGAATGCCGACTGCCAAAAAATTCCGACCAATCAGGCGTTACTCGCATAATTACTTTATGTAAACAAATATTTTTTTTAGAGATTTTCTATGCTTCTAAAAGCCAACTAAGCAAGTTTTACAAATTTAAAAACAACATGGCCGATTATTAAATAGCAGTTTTTTGGTTTTAATAATGCGTAAACATCATGGCTGCCGGACTGCACATTGTGAATTGTATTCGGCTGCCGATTGCCAACTGCCGGCAGTCGACTGCAAACTGTATATTGTGAATCGGGCCTAAGTGCGTCGTCGTTGTTCATGGCAGTAGAACTGAACGAAACTTGAATTCTTGAATTGCGTGTGTCATGTGTGTTTTTAGTGTCGGTTGTGAGTTACACATTAAAATATAATATTCCCGCATTTACGAGATTCGTAACGGCAATATTGCGTGTTTTATGAATAAGTCGATGGACAGAAACCAGTATTATAAGACGCTAACTGGCAGGTATTTTAACTACGATTATTATTATATCTTATATTCAGAACCCGTGCATTTAATGAGTAAATATTTTAGCTAAAATTCATAGGAACAGTTTAATGTAGTTGTAAACATTGCACGACCCTAAGTAAATAAAAGCACGTGGCAATATTTATGTTTACATGCAGCGGAAAGATATAAACTGGCAGAAAATATAAATTAATCAGGGATTTTTGTGTACTCCATCGATTCCTAATCACCCGTACATAGTGGTTAGAATACGTTTTATAAATTTAAATACTGTCCCACCAAAAACTAGTGTTTGTAAAATTCACTAACTTGCTTACCGAATTTCACTGGTCAAGCGGTAGAGTGCTTAAATCACGTTTAGGATGTCATGATATGGATTTTTGATACCCATCTACCGTTAAACGAATTGATTATCATTGTATGTCAAAACTGGTATTGTAACATTATAACAACCGGAATCATAGTTTAGTATTGCTGAGTACGGTGTTGGTCGCCTTATGTTAACTTGCTTTTTAACTGAAAAAATGCACTAGAGATTTTTTTATTTTTTTTAATGTGTATATTAAAATATTTATTCAAAAAGTGGGGGGGGGGGCGGCAACATCTTTCGTGCCCTCCCTTACCCCATTTTCTCATATAATTGGCAGTGGTTTAACATTAACTAGTCGTTAATCTTTAAAAGGTTATTGTTTCTAGCGAAGTTGTTACCGGTAAACTTTCGGAAGGACAATATATCTCTTCAGCTTAAAAATTCAACTATTTTAGTTTCGAATATTTCTCCACGTGTTCCTTATTGTTTATTAATCAACTGAGGCTATACTTAAACACAATGTGTTGTTGAACTAGGGCCCGCAGCAGTCCCCAAAGCTCGTTCCTCAGAACCATCCCTGGGTCTACCTCCAACCTCCATAACACATTGGCCTCATGATAACTACTGATGGAAATAGCTATATTGTAAATGCAAGGCCGGTGTACTGAATAGGCCGAAAAGTGGTTCATAAAGGTTATTTACTACAGTCGTTAACAGTTGAGAAACAATTCTGATATTTGCAATCTGCTTTACTGGATTACTAATCCTGAAATACAAATACATATACCCTTGTACATTCATGCCCTAAATACCAATTCCCTCATATATTGGTGGTATACGACCTGATGCATTTGTCCTTTTCCCTGCATAGTGTGTGGGTGAGCCCGACCAAAAACCTGTCTTCTTTCTTCGCACGTGCTACCGATGGCTTCGTCCAGTCTCCCAGAATTTTAACCTGTTGGCATTCAAAAAGGCAAGAGTAATCCGTTCTCTAAATGTTCGACAATTTAGTTTCTGGATGATGGGGTTAGACACCCTTAATTTCGTGGGGTCGAAAAGAGTCTTAATTAGGCACCTCCTGGAGATTCCGCACCATTCTTGACCGCATCAGAGGAAGGATTCCCAGAATTTCGCACAAAGCGCCTCGCCAATTCACGAATACTCCATTTCTGTCGTCTGCAAACAGTAAATCCACTCGCAAAGTAACAATCACTAACATCGGCTGACTGCCCAAGTGATGGCCACCAGGCCTCAAGTCGTTCTCTCCGCCACCAACAACTAAAAACTGACTGATTTCCACCCCTCTGGCTCGACGGCCTTCAGGCACGATAAACACTGCCTCACTCTCATTGGCCAGTGCTCTCAACAACCCAAAAAATTAGACACAAGGTCCAACTACAATAGCTATTTCCAGCTTAAAGTTCCACATGTTAAACACACCTTATAGTCTTTATTTCCACTATAACCATGTTTGACCCCTAAGGATTCCTGACCCATACGTCCGGTTAAAATCTGGGACTCCTCATCCTTCAGGAACATAACAAAACATCCAAGTTTCACTTTTCTAGCCTGGGAAAGGCTACCTTGCTCGGATCCTAGTCCAGCTCAGTTGACGCGTCATCGGATTTTGACATCGCTTCTTGCTCACGTCATAGCACAGGCCTCCTATAGACTCGGTGCAAACAACAGGAGTCCAGACGCGTCACACAAAAACCAAAGTAGAACATAAACTAAACATCGCATCGCCCTGGGCTTTACACCACACACTTTGGGCATAAGTACCCACACACTTACGTGTTTAAAACAAATAAATCACAAAAAAAGTTATTTCGTCAAAGTTCCATCTGCTTTCAAAAACGAGTCTTTCAAGTTGCCAACACACTTACTTGATAAACAAACCACAGAACTGCGTGCGTTCACTCACGAATATGCACAACAGACACATATCTCTCCAACACTTTGATTTACATATGTACAATATATTATATAGTTATAGTAATCCACCTGACATACCATAATAGCACCATAAACTTATATACTAATACAAAATAGTGACACCAGAGTGTCACACAACCATTCTCAGTTAGGCCAGCTCCCGGCTGACCAGGCACGATAGGCCTGTTTCCAGTTAACTGCTTGAGATGCGTTATTTTGGAAGACGAACAAACTAAAGCTGCTCATTGTAAAACACTCGGCCATTGGTCACTTCACCGTATCAAATGTATGGAAATAAATATATATTTCCGACGTAATAAACACATTTTGCTTGATCTGCTGAGGTTTTAGTTTTTATTTTCATTCATTTTCCTCAAACGAAAAACACAACTTACGAGACCGCTGGTTATTTCACATATGTGTGATTCAAAACAAAAACACATTCCTTTACGCAATCATACTACAGTATGTTACTGATTTTAAAAATCGTATATTTTCTCAGTTACAGTAAAATATACGTATATCTTACCTTCAATATTCTCTAGTGACTTCCAAATTGTATTTTCAGTTGATTTCAACCGAAAATTCCCTACAGTTCCTCAAAACTCGAAATATACGTGTCTTCCTGTATAGCGTTTTGTGGGACCTATATAAAATCCAGGTCAGCACTTTTATTTTTAAAAATTGTTCTCTATATAGATTCCATTCAAACGGCATTTTTTCACCTACGCTGTCAACCTTAGCCTGTATTTTAATGCTGACCTCGAGCCCTGAGGCGTAACGAAGGCTGCGAGGTACACTCCGGTTGCCATGACAACGGCTGTGCTGCAACGAACAAGAGAGAATTGACGTCAGCCATGAAGATAAGGTAGCCATTTTCGTTATGCGTATTTTTGTTCGCAATTTTTTGTAATATTTTTGTGAGTCTTTGCGTAATACATGCGTAATATTTATTGCCACTACCGGTAGTTTTATAGTGATTTTGAAAACGTTTGTTTCAAAGCAACATTATTTTCTATATCGAAGGGTACTTACGTTGTTTTGTCGCACACATATCATAATTTGTACTCATTTGGTAGCAATATACCTCATAGTTTTTTTTTTCAAATCTTTGCACCTAAACAATCACCAATTTGGTTATGAAAATAAGCCGAAATCAAACAAAAAAATATATTTTTTTTTTGCAATACACAAACACAAAATAGTGTACCGTATGACTGATCTTGGTCTTGAATTTTTTTTAAGTATTCCGTTAAAAAAATGTTCAGTTTTTGCACGAATAAAAACTACCTAGCATTATTTTAACATCGCAGTATTATACCTAAGTGAATTAAAGATATTTTGGCCAGCACTTAACATGTAGGTCGTTAGCACTAGTGAGAGGTTACATGATGTGAGTATGAAGCAATACCGGAATGAAAAGCGTAAGAAACGGGAGATCCCCTAGAAAACCCGTCGGCTAGCGATATCCATATATCTGACTAAGAAATAGTTAACTATCAAGGAAGTTCTTTTTGACGTAGGTCATATAATATACGAGTTAAAATGTTTTTTTTAATGAATCTTTAATGTGCATTCTGAAAAAAATATGTAACTCTCCAATTTTCTGAGCTTCCAACATAAAAAAAATACTGCTTAGAATACACGCTTTCACTTTATGTACGTAGAAAATTATGGTATCTTAGTCCAAACACGTTAAATGTTGCTGTGAAATGTTTGGTAGTATTATTGGAACAATACAGAAAACATTCGAAAGTATATAAAATTAATTTTGTAATAATTTTGTTGTCACATTCGCAGAAACAGAAACTGTATTACCACAGATAATCTATAGCAAATAGAGATCAATTCTGTCAAAATTGTGGTATATTTTATGTTTTTTTCTGTGAAGCAAAATTTTCTTCGATATTTGTAAAATAATGTTTAATTTTTAATTTTATTTTTAGAAGTAAATATTATTGTTCCTGTGTGCCAATGTGAATTCGAATGCTTCACGGCGAGGTGACAAGGATTAATTAAAGATTAGTGGTTGATAGAATTCTAACAGATTTTGACTCGGATCATAAATACGTTCGTCAGCTTATGAACATATACACTATTATCCTTACGACGTTAAATCCGCAACAACACACTGTCACGGGGTGTCTTTATTTTTATTTTTAAAAAATCGAATTTCGTCTACTTAGTTGGTGACACCATAACATTTTTGTATTATTCTGGCAAATATATTATGTAAAAACGTAAAAATTTCGTGTCGTTGAGAAAACAAAATTAAGTAATTTATAAAGATGAAAGGGAATGATCATAGAAGGTATGTAAGTAAACAGGACTCAACGTTTAGTCGACAGTGAGATCATTAGAGGGAGACATCACCCGGACTGTGAAAAACAAAATGGGGTTATTTGGTCTGCGCAATGATGTCTTACACTCTTGTTATTATAACGCGAGGTGATTCAGGGCTGAGGGTGGAGGAAATCTGGCTAGGTACGCGTCAATAATTTAGGACCATTAGAAAAATCAAACAGACAATTGGTTCCTGGTTTTAATCTGTTGGTTTAAATCTGTGTTTTAAATTTTTCTACATTCTAAGTGCGAAGAATACATAATTTAAGAAATGCATTATTATCAAAATCGGATATTTGCTTTTCGTGCTATGAATTTCAAATGTTTACAAAAACATCTCCAATTTTCTTATATTTTTTGCGTTGGGTGAAATATGTAGACACTATGAGGATTATAAACAATTTACAAGCTATTGTTTTAATTCTATTAATATAAATACCACTTTAGTCATAATTTAGCTGAAATTTAAAAATGTTCTATTTTTTTAATAGTTCAGCTATTGAAGCAGGGTTTGTTGCACTTGTTAGTATTTCTTCTTCACAACAAATAACACAGAAAGTTAGTTACAGTAAGTTGCACCTTCATCGAGTATTGCCAAGTGATCTAGTCATGTAATTTTCCTTATATTGGTAACTATATTATCAAAACCAAAAGTGTTTAAAATTTGTTATGATCCTGAATTATTTGTCCTCTGTACTGATTAAGCTAAAAAAATGCGGTAAAATATCTGTAAAATAATTGTGTCTACATATGTCTTCCCTATAAAAAATGTAGGAGAGTATGAGATTTTTAAACCGTTATAAATTCATAATACAAAAAGGAACATTCCGATTTACATAATGTAAATTTTTAATTATGTGATCTTCACACTTAAAAATATAAAATTTTAAAAACGAGATTGCACAAATTGTTTAAAACTAGGAAATAATTGTTGAATTGTTGCTGTTGGTCGTCAATTATTGACGCGTACTGTAATCCAAGAATAGCCACTGGTCAACCAACAAAGTGGGGAAATGGTCAGCGAATTCATTGGAATTCAAGTTCGGATCGTCGTGGTGAGAGGTAAGTGATCAGGTCAATACACAATCTAATCATTAATGAGGACTGAACCAACTGTGGTGTATTATAACAAGAAACTATCCCAATATTAGTATGGAGATGTTTTGGAAAACCACTGAAAATGAAATTATGATTGTTGAACCGGGAGCGAAACCCTTGTGATTCCACATGCGAGTCCAGCGTGTAATAACTGCATTACCTATTGCTGAATGTGCAGTTCCAGAGTTATACTAAATCCCTCCAGTCGAATACTGGGATGATTCCTTAAAACAAGCCTGGCCGACTCCTACACCATTCCCCTGTAGTACCTCTGCCAAGGACTTGTGCTGGTCGAGGGCATGTAAAGTAACCCCATAAATAAATGTGAAGGATCTTCATCGCCAAATCTGAGGAGTGAGCACTGGAAATCGCTGGCCTGAACAGACCTCTCTGTCAATTTCTTTTTCTTGAGTAGAAAGTAAAATGCAAGTCAATAAATTCGCAAATATGATACATGGACAGCACACTGTCTTCGGCTAATCAACGACCGTGGTTTTAAAGGGGTCCTGCGAGCAGGCACTTATCAGATTTTGTGTCGAAAACACGTTTTTGTTTAATCATCACTTAAGCTGCCATGCGGTGTGTAATGCTTCAGTTTTCTGTGTTATTCAACAACAGTGTTTTTTTTTTAATTTAGCATGCGTATGAATACTATTCAAGAACGTTTCAGTATCGGAATGGTTTGATTCTGTTTCCTGCGTTTCGAGTGTTTACTCCGTGAAAGCTACTGCAGTAACAACATGCACTCTCACTGTCATTTATCAGCAGCAAGAACCAAGTGAGATGACGCAACGGTAACAAGTTGGATTCACATTCAGCAGCACCCAGGTTGGATTCCGGCTCCGGACATTCTGATTTAGGTTTCACATCGCTCCAGTCCAGGCGAATGATGGGATGGTTCTTTGTCATTCAATTCAGTGCCTTGCTTGTAAAGGCTACAAAGTACCCGACACGCGTGCTTGTATCACTCTCATCGTTCCACACATCTCCAGCTCGCAAGCATAAAATGTCTATTCAATATAACAAGCGGTTAGTATGGGGCAGTGTTAGAATTAACAAGCAGGGAAATGGAAGAACCACGAGAATACCTGCCCCCAATGATAAAGCTCTTCATGTTCCCCACATACATAAAACTGTAGTTACTCTACAGTTAATCGAGACCAGAATGCCGTGGTGGGAAGCGAATGTTCTGTCTACTAAACCACCAAGCCCCTAGTGAATATTATGGGAGGCAAATTATACGAATAGAAAAAATTCTAAGAGTTTTGAAAACTGAAAGAGGCATTTGACTTGATCCCCTTTTTACCAAACTGTATGTCCCCACTTACGAGAAGGATGGTGAATGAGAGGATTAGAAAGCGTTTAAAATGTTTTTGTCGTAAATATTACAAAAAAAATTATCCGTTCAGTAGACATGTTAGATTCTATACTGAAAAAAAAAAATTCTTTAGGATAAGGTTTTTTTTTTTTCAAGGTGCTTCGAGTCTGGCAGAGTCATAGTATCATGTAACCTTACTTTTATTGCAAACAATTCTGCCTCATTGCATATTTATGAATTACTAGCTGTCCCTTCGTGGCTTCGCCCGCGTGCACTGTAGAAAAGAGTATCTAACTTTTAATTGCGTATTAATTGATTGTGTTACTATATTCTCTGTACATCTTTAAAACAACAAATACAATAAGCTTTATGCAGTCCACTTCGCTGAGCCTACTTTAATTGCATAACATATTTGTTTTGAATTCATCTTTATTTCTCTATAAAAATAGCTGCCCGGCTGCGGCTTTGCCCACGTGAAATTGTGGAATGTAAACAGTAACTCTGGATAAAATATGTGATGAAGGCATTTATCAGCTAGCGTACTCAATAACAGTGAACTATAAATAGTTTTAGCTCAGTGTAAAGAGCACGCAATATTCTCGCATGACGTGATAAAAATTCCCATCGCAATGTCTTGCACGGGATACGAACCCCACCCCTCCCACACCACAAACGTTATACAATACCTGAGTGAATGCTTAAAGGCAGGCCGTAATAATTATTTTGTGTGTACAGGCTACAGTCCAAAGATGTTTTATTTATAAGTAGGTTGGCAAAAAGAAACAACTGTTGAATTATTTCTCCATGATCATTCTCTTTTTTCGAGAGACTGTTGTATCCTTTTACTGCTTTTCACATCCTTAATTTTCAATTTTCATAAAATTCTGAATTTGTTTGTAGATATTTAATTAGCTCCATTCTTATCAAAAAATCATCTCGATATCTCAACGGGTATAAGCGATAGAGATGATTATTTGAAATCATATTTTATTTTTTTAACAGCTTTCGAGGACGAATTTTAAAAAAATTCTGGAATTACTTTTTTATATTAACGTAAGATTTATTTTAAAGCAAAAACCATTTCAATATTTCCACTGGTTTAGGAGATAAGTTGGATTACTAAAAAAACACGTATTATTTTTTTAAGAGCTTTCAAGGACGAATTTCGAAAAATTAAGCATTATTTTAAAGAAAAATCACCTCACTCTCTGAAATGGTTTAGGAGAAATCACGGATTAATGAAAAACACATTTTACGGCTTGCACCCCCTTCATTTTAGAATTTCGCAAAATCGAAAAATTCACAAACATGCATTCGTTTGGGCAATATTTTGAAATTATGTTAGCTTTCCCGGTTAATGAGATATCAGGGATTCTTTGAAAACTCATTTCCCCCCTTTTCACCCCCTTAATTATCTAATTTCGAAAAATCCATTCTTAGTAGGTGCCTACGGGGCAAGAGGAAGCTTCCCTAAAAATGTATTTGTTCTAGGTTCAGCGGTTTGGGTTGTGCGTTGATGAGTGAGTGAGTGAGTGAGTGCTACAGTCAGGACACTTCAACATAATATTGTTGCGTGCCATGTACCTGGAGGCCGGGGGTCGGCAGCTGTTTCGTAACACTTTGTGGACTGGCCACTGACTCATAGACCGGGTGGCTACGTGATGGAAGACACGCCGATGCTACGTCATAGATACCTGTCCCAACTGCGTCTTAACCCTACGAAAGCGGCCTACGTGACTCAAGTCATGTCCGAAACATGTGGTAATGTCTATTTTTAGACCCATGTAATTCGGGGAACCCCTGGAGTTTGGCCGGATTATATAAGGGCTGAATCGACAAATCGGGGAGTTTTCGCTATTGGTCGTGCTACAGGAAGGTACTATGCTTGTGGAGAGAGACTGGTGAAGACATCTTGGTGACGCCAAAGGCTACTGTGCAGCGGCAGGCGGCTACCTTTGGAGCAGTGTTGGACGAACCAAGAGGACTGCTGCGGCGGGCTGACGGGCGAAGAGGAGGTGCGCGACGGGAGTCGAACCAAAGACCTCAAGATTGAAAACAGCAGTGCACTCGGGGTGCTGCGCAGCACACGGCGATTCATCACCACTGCAGACTATTAAGGTTGTACACTGTCACTATTTGAGAGACTGTTGATTGGATATATGACTGCATTTTATTACGATTTGTAGTGTTTAGTTAATTGTTGGTAGACATTTTTTGTGCTTTAATTGTCAAAGTTAATTAACGTGTCTGTGACACAGGAGTAATTATGTGCATAACTAATTATGTTGTGAGAGTTATAGTTGATTGCTGTTTTGTGTTTTTGTAAGCTTTGTGAGCTAGTAAATCAATAACTTAAGTCAACTCTTTTATTTCTAATTATAAGACATCTATCCCAAAATAACTCATGGTAATTGCCCACACATTTAAGTTTTTGTTCAGACTTGAAACAATATGTAAAATGAAGTGTCCTGACACACTCACTCATTCACTCAACGACGCACAGCCCAAACCGCTGGACCTACAACCATGACATTTTGAGGGAAGCTTCCACTTGCCCCGAAGGCACCCACTAAGAAAGGATTTTTCGAAATTTGATAATTAAGAAGGTGAAAAGGGGTGAAATGTGTTTTAAAAGAATCCTCGATATCTCATTAACCGGGAATGCTATCATGAATTTTTTAACTTCATAATATTGCCCAAAGAAATGCATATTGGGGAAATTTTCGATTTTGCGAAATTCGAAAATTAAGAGGGTGAAAAGCCGTAAAATGTGTTTTTCATTAACCCGTGATTTCTCCTAAACCATTTTAGATAGTGAGGTGATTTTTTTAAAATGATGCTTAAGTAAATATCTAAAAAGAAATTTTACAATTTTCCGAAATTCGTCCTTGAAAGCTCTTAAAAAAATATAACGTGTTTTTAATTAATCCCACTTATCTCCTAAACCAGTGGAAATATTAAAATTGTATTTGCTTTAAAATAAATATTACGTCAATATCAAAAAAATCAATTCCAGGATTTTCCGAAATTCGTCCTTAAAAACAGCAGTTATAAAAATAAAATGTGATTTCAAATAATCTTCTTTATCGCTTATACCCGTTGAGATATCGAGATGATTTTTTGATAAGAATGAAGCTTATGTAAATATCTACAAATCAAATTCAGGTTTTTATGAAATTCGAAAATTAAGTAGGCGAAAAGCAGTAAAATGTTACAGTCTCCCGAAAAAAGAGAACGATTACGGAGAAATAATTCAACAGTCGTTTCTTTTTGCCAACCTACTCATAAATATAACCTCTTTGGACTGTAGCCACTACATACGAAAGAATTATCACGGCATGCCTTTAACATTCACTAAGGTATTGTATAAAGTTTGTGGTGAGGAAGGGGTGGGGTTACGGGTTCGTATCCTGTGCAATACTTTGCGATGGGAATTACTATGACATCATACGAGCATACTGCGCGCGCTCTTTACACTGAGCTAAGACAATTTATAGTTCACTATTATTGAGTACGCTAGCTGTTAAATGCCTTCATCACATATTTTATCAAGAGTTACTGTTTACATTACATAATTTCACGCGGGCAACGCCGCAGCCGGCCGGCTAGTTTATATGTGTGTGTGTGTGTGTGTATATATATTACTGACTACTTATTCCTAAATTCTTCATTATATTGTTTTAACGATAAAATTACAGCAAATATTTATGTAGGACAATTATTACTTTACATTGCCACATGACCATTTTGCTTCGTTTAACCTATTGACATTTAGTGTTGCTAAAAATTGGAAAAATGTCCGTTTCTAATGGCTTCTACTTCAACGCTCATTATCTACCACTGATGATATTTAGCACGATAAATATTATCCAAATTATATGTGCCAATTCCGAAAACTTTCGTTTTTTTTATTTGGTTATTTTGCCTGGCTGTTTTGTTGCATTACAGAGCTCAAACACCTTCTTACTACTGTGAGTAGCTTTTGGCGATAGTATGCTGTTGAAAACCGTCAGCTCATTGTTTTACATCTCAGCAATTTATTTGAACTCTCATTAGCCTGACACCATCCATACTTCTCTTGAGAAACAAGAATCTTACGAATTTTAGTTCAAAAACTGGATAGTTACTTAAGCACCATTTCTAACGCGGTGTCAAGTAATATTGCGTTCCTTGGCGCGGCTTAAGGCCACGCTCAGTAGTTAAATTTAGTTTAATTTTTTTTTACATTCGTGAAATAAGTTGCATTATTTTTAACACAATGATTTTCAAAATAATCTAGACTTATTGCGGTCATGCAATGCACAAATATATTTGGTTTTTTGTTTCTAAAATAATGGATAGTGTGTCTACAAAGAAATATTTTGGTTTTTTTGCCGTATTTTCGTAACAATATTCGGGATAATTTGGGTGGGACAATCTAAAAAAAAAAAAAAAAGTAGAGTTTCCTACTACAATAAAATTTGGTGGATAAACTACCATATATTGTCAAAAAAATGTAGAGAATATTCGATGTCGATATAAAGTTGTGTTACAAATGTTATGGAAATAATTTTCAAACTACCAGACATGGTATTAAGAACATATCTGAACGCCTCAAGTTGAAATGTTGCACTACACAGGCCAAGTTGTAGGCTTAACCTAACTTCTTTTAGTGTTAGAAACAACATGGCTACGAGGGTGGATATCGTACACAAAATCACCGTCGACTCTCTCGAGCGGTGCACTCGCGCGTTCATTAGCTGCGTCGCTCGAGACACTTAGCATGCATTAAGTACCTTCCCGGGCGCAGCTTCGCAGACTGCCCGTGTTCATACCTTTCCACACGTGCAGGATCGATAGTCGTGGTGACAACGCGCCTATACGTCACACGTGACCTGTGGGGTGAGTTTGAGAATGAAGAGAGTTACGTCTGTACTGGGCAACCTAAAACACCATTTATCCTTTAAAACCGTCCAAGTGGTCAAAACTATTCTCTACTTTTTCAGTACATTTTGCACATTCATGATAAACTACCAAGAACTAGTGTGAGAACAGTGCAATCAATATGCAACATGTTTTAGTAGTTACAGTAATTATGAGAATTCAAATTTTTAAGTTTTGCAATATCAATTTCATAATACAATATCACGTTGACATGCGCTTCACACTGAATGTTAAAGACAGGATAAAGTAGTTTCATGGAAATTCATTTAATTGTACGACAAAAATCAAAGAAAAATTAGCTGAAAAATAAACGCTGATTGAATGGTCCAATTCGAGAAAAATGTATTTACAAGTTTCTGTCATTTTTAATAAACACCTGCACCATTGTATAACACTGAGACTAGCGTATTTATTTATTTTTCTATGTTTATTTTAATTTGCATTGCAAGATGTTTATAGTTTGAGTTCGTTATTATTATTTTTAAAAAAACGTATGTAAATATTATCTTCCAGTTTTCTTCCCGATTTATCATATTTATTTTGATGTACAGTAGTAAACCTAAACCCTTGAAACTCGGTAAAACATTTTTTTATTTTAATAGCTTTAATGTGACTACTTGCCCAGGCCACTTACAGTGCGCAGAACTTCGACTATTAGAAGATTATTTGCAAACTTCTCAAAAACGCGTCAGCGATGTCTGCTAAGTAACAGCATTAATGAACGTTACTGGGAGCCTATACTGGAAAATACAACTCGAGCGTTCGTGTACGAACTATTTCAAATTGTCAGATTCGCATACGAACTGGCCTAGTTAAAAAGAGGTATGCTCAACTGTCTTGAACTCGCATACGAAATAAGTGTACCAAGTGAGCACCGTTGGTCGACATGATGGCGGCTATTCGAAAGTATAAATCGACTTTAAAAATATGAGTTTATGTGATAATTATGGGATTTAAAATGTTAATCAGCATTACAGAACAATCGTAATATTAGCAGAAACAATCTTGACGTGACTAACACGACGAAACGCAACAGGAAATGTCATAGTAATTGAAAAACAGGATTTGCACATTATATACAGTAACTATAATCTTTTTTGGAAAACATTATATATAGAATTCGTACTGCTACGGTAGTATGCCTGTTCCTAATAAAAATTTTCGGGCTCGGAACTCCCCCACAGATGTATATTTTTTTTTATTTCAATAAAGACGTTAATAATTTCACGCTATAAAAATAACTCTACGAAACATTAATTTATTTTACGTAATTTTCTGTTTTAGACGTATTTAAACTAATCGTTATCTTCCGTCTGCAGAGTTGAAGCAAGTAACGCTGCAAATGTAGACGCACATGAATTATGTATCTGTGCCTCTCCGGTAAAGGACATTAATATTAATATCACGGTTTCACACACCAAATTGTAATTTTTTAAATGAATAACATAAATTTGAAAATAGAGAGTTGTTTTTTCCTGTTAGATGGGTTAAATAAAGAACACTTTTAGGGTAAGGCTAACAAAACTAAGTCTTCAAGAAACTAACGAATAAGAGGGCGTGGTACATAATTCAACGCTAAAAGCATTAATCTATAAATATAGGTTTCTTAAAGCCAATGTGCGAAAATTAAACAATAGCAATCCTAGACGATAGTTTTAGCTAACGTTTTAAACAAAATTGTTTCCAGAGTTACGAACTTCTGAAGCACCATCTCTGACGCCAGAACCTCGTGCATTTAACTGCAGCGCAAAAGATCACGCGCAACGAGATAGTAATTCTGGATAAATATTTACTCATAAAGTTGGCAAATACCATTATCTAGGATTATCATTGAGTATTTTATCCATATTGGCTTCGAAAAAAGCGTAGAAATCAATTGACGTTTTCGGCGTTTATTTATCTACCACGCACTCTTAAGTTACAGAGTTTTAACCTATAGTAATGTAGTTATGCTAACGATTTCACGTAATTAATTTGAAGCAGTTTAATTAATTTACAGAAAATTTTGTTTAATTTTATGTAAGATGCCCAATACCTACTGTCAACTGGTAGAACTTTTTTGTCTCAGAATTTAACCAAATAAAATGAAGCACCCTCATTAATTGTTTAACAGCGAGAACTTTACTATCGGGTTTGTATATAATGAGCAAAGAAAATGGAAAGTAACAAAAATGTCTGGTACTACACAATTTCTCATAACATTGTTGCTTGTTGAACTTTATGTGGTTCAACAGCTTATTTTGCACTGTTACAACTGTTCACAGATGAATAACACACGTTTATGAATACACTAATTATGTAATAAAACACCTCGGTATGTAGAAACAGCAATGGAACCTAGCACACAGTTATATTTTCGTAAGATTAACTACTCACTCTTATTATGTTTTGTTTTACTCTGCTGTCTGTATTTTAGTGCTAGTTTTGTTAATAATTTTCTGAGTTTTTTGAAAAGGCACAAATTTGTATGTTTCAGTCAATCGCAAATCTTTACAACTCGTAACATGCAATGTCAGTGACTTAAATTTAAAAAGTTAGTATATGTATTTATAGATAGCTTGTTCAGAATTAATAAACACAGAATTATTAAGAGTTTAAGCATGTGTAAACATGTTTTTGTGAAATAAACATACTATTGCAAAAGAGCTTAGTTACTTTTTTAACACTTAACTTAATTAGTGGCGAGTTTCTATTAAACATTGTCGATAACTTAAAAAATGTATATGTGTGTGTAAAATAGCTGAAATCTTGCTCCATAGCTTCGGTTTTTACGGCTTCTCGTATGCGAAATCTCTGATTCGGCCGCCTGCCACCACTCGAGTACATTTTCGTGTACGAGGACGCCAGAATGTTCAAGAATACCAACAGGGCATTTCGAACAGTCAGGCGGGCGGTTCGCATACGAACGGAAACTCGAGCATAGGCCCCATGGTGTGTGTACCCTGTTAGGTTCATCACTATTCTTGCAGCAGAAAATGGCGGAAATGGGTGACTTTTGCTGCCCTTTAATGGTATGATAATCTTGGTGCCGAATCTTAAAACCGTACAGACGTGTACAAAACGTGTTTACCTTTAACAGGCACTATTACGTCATAAAGCGATAGGGTCAACGTCTCATAAAGGCGAGTTGTCACCAGTTCATCGACTTGCGTCTAGAAACTACCGTACAAGCATGCAGTGGACTTTGCTTAAAACCTTCCAGCAATAAAAGATGGGGTAACCACTGAAAGTGCCAGTCAGGCGAGTGTTCTACGACACCGGTGCACGCCGTTTCAGTGTCTTGCGTTAGAGACGATACCGCGACAGATAAACTGATCAACATCGCCCTTGGCGACGTGCCTCACTCACACAAACACACGGCCAGTAGGCGGGCGCCGTAATAATTATTTGACGTATTAAGTACCTATATTATACATTTTCTACATAATTTTTCATAAGGAATTACTTCCCTAAATGTCGACCACTAATTCAGAAACTCCATTTATGTACAGAATTGCTGTACATTGAATGTTTTTTTTTTTTTATCATTCTGACATACAGAAATGCAATTCGAAACGTTTGTAACGTGCATGCAAGTGTCTGGACGTTCAACGTACTAATCTAGTTGTTTGTAATGTATGGTGTTGTAATGTATTAGTCATGTGCTTTCATAGTGCTGGCAATATGCGATCAACGTGCAGAATACTTGTTACCGATGTCTAGACTTATGATTTGAAGGCAACGTACATGAAACGTTGCTGTGCTGTTCGTATGTTTCATATTGCAAAACAATATTAATTCTGCGTGATTGTAAGCATAAAAAACTAAACAATATTGACAAACAATAGTAACTACTTCAATCGCAAAAACTAAAAATACACACAACACACACAACATTCATTGGCATATAATTGTTAACACATCTGAAATTGTATGGTTTATCTTCTAGCCTATACATTTTAGTGTTCATGAAAATCCAGGTGAATATTTAATTCATTTATTAATCAAAAATATATATTGTCCATACCTGAGTTTTCGTACAATTTCTTCAAAAAGGAAGTATCTAAATTAGAAATCTTATGTTTTGAGACTTCGCTGTCTGAGTTTTGGAAATGTATTATTATCGCACCACAAACATGCTGATTTTCTAATATGATTCGCTGCAACAATTACAATATCAGACATTTATATTTTATAAAATGTTACTTATATAAACTATATCCATCGACATTGATAGGCAGGAATAGAATGTTAATATTTTCGTGGTGTTTCTATCGTTTTATTATAGTTGAACCTATATTTTACTATCTCATTAAAGTACTTTCGTTGTATTCTTATCACGCCATCATGTGGCAAAATCACTATTGTCTGCAACTACAGTGTTATAGGCTGTTATAATAAACTAAGCTTTACTAACAATTGTCTGTGAGCCATTGTGCGTCTACTGTTACTATTTTAAATGCGAAAACTTCCATGTAACTAAAAATTACCGTAAATATTCCACAACTCTCAAAGCTTTTCTTCTATAGCACCAATAAATACAATTTCAAGATTATTTTAAGTGTGGGCCAGTACTCACTTTAAAGTGAACCGCCTATATTTAATTTACAGCATGGATATCAGGAAAATGAGCTACTAAAATTCGCAACTTAAGCCAGCACATCAGCCGCAAGTTATAGCCTGGCGGTTAGGAAGGCTACGGGAGCTGATTTCATGAGCTTGACAAGAGATCACTACACCGCAGAAAAATATTTGTTGGTTTACCACAACAATTTATAGAAAATAGGTGTGGTTAAATTATTCCTCATACATCAGTGTTAATGTTCGTATATATTATTTTAGGAGACAGTCATATGTGTACTGATGTTGTCATCCTGTATAGTAACAATTTGCAACATTTGCTCCGTTTACAAGCCAAAGTGTTGTTAAGTGCCATACAATGTTTACGGGTAGAAAATCTCCTAATGCTGTTAAGAAAGTTTTTACAGTGTAATTTAAACAACAAATTCCTCCCGAAAATTTTTTCGTTAGTTTACATCTCATTACATGTCTATTTAAAACGAAATAAGTAAATAGTTAAAAATAAGACACTGAGAACTTATTTTGTTTGGTACGCATAAATTTTTGCAAAGCCCAATATCACCTTTTACTGTGAGTAAACAACAGTATTCACATCCTCTTCGAATGAATTCATTGAAAATGCACGTGCTGAAATAAACAATTGATTTATAATGCATGGAGTTCAAACAGTTGCTCTAGTAGCGTTGTTACGCGAGTTTAAAATTCAAAAAGGCAATTTTCATATTTACGAAAATAAATTTTTTTTTCTTTACGAAAACGTATTTGAAAACAAGTAGTCTAAGCGTTTGATAATATGTGCACCAACCTTAACGTATTTTTTTACTGCTCTCAAATCGCTAAATAAAACTTTCTACAAAGAGGTCAAACAATTCTAATATCTTTACTGTTGCAATAAATTCAAACGTTACAATAGTATAAAGTCGGCAATATTTCCTTTTGAATGTAAAGTAGGGTTAAAAACATAACACGTGTCGTTTTCTTTTGGTCTCTCAGTAAGGGTACTTAGACCTATATGTCTGGCTATATTACACCCTGCTACGTCACCAGGATCGGCTGGCGGTAGTATATGAGTACGCGTACATTTCGTAAATTAACTTAACTTAACTCTTACTGATTTATATATATGTTATAAAAATACTTGTCAAATATTCTGTTTTTAGTGGACTGTGATATTGGTTGCTGATAATAATGATGAATTAAAATAAAGAATTATTTTCGTGACATGTATATGTATACTATCGTTTTAGCTTACTTTCCGAAGGAAAATATAGGCTTGTGAGATCACCTTCCTTCCTGTTTGTCTATGTGTGTCCGTATGTGTATGTATGTAGGTGTGTCCCCTCCCCCCTAAAAAACTTTTCATCCCGAAGACCATATTTCATTAAATTATATCCAAGGAACCATATTTTATAATTTTCCTCAAACTCGGTACACATAAAGAACTCAGTAAATTGACTTGATTTTTATGTATTTAGTTCATGCTGTTTACATAGTTGCGAAATTGCGGCCATTTTTATAGTTTAACATTAGTCATATCTTCAGACATATTTCTTCTATTTTCGTCAAAGTAGGTACACATATATCACATACTAAGTTGACTTGTCTTTTGTGAGTTTCGTTCGAAATATATTCACGTTTTCGAAACGGCGGCCATGTTTATATTTTTAACCTAATATAAAAGTATCTAAGAAAAATATTATTCAACATTTCATCAAACTTGGTGTATATATATTACACATAATTCTTACTTAATTTTTGTTTATTTGAATAATAATATATTCACAGTTTCAGAATGGCGGCGATTTTTCTATTTTGACATAATAGGACATATCTGAGGAAATATTTTTTCTGGGCTTCGTTAAACTTACTGCACGTATATTACTTAGCAGGCTGAGCTGCCCTTTCTGAATTTTGTTCATTCTATTTGCATATTTTCATAGTTGCGGCCATTTTTTATTTTTAGCATAGCATGGCATATTTGAAGAAAAATTTTCCGGACGTAATTTAATCTTGGTAAACATACACTACTTAGTATACTGACTTGACTTTTGGGTATTTCGTTCACCCTATGGTCATATTGTCAAACTTGGTACACATATATTACTTAATTAGTTGGCTAAACTTTTGTGTATTTCGTTTATCCAATGACCATATTTTTAAACGTTTGGTCATTTATACATTTTCTAGCGTTACATGATGTAGCTAAGGAAATATATTTCACACTATCATAAAAATGTTCACACATTTATTATTTAATCCGTCGACTTGACTTTTTCTTCTCACTCCGTGTTTGTATTTTCAGAATTATTACACGAGTTATCTATGGAACTATTTTTCAGAATTACTGCATACTCGGTACACAAGCTGTACTTAGCATGGTAAGATGGTTTTTATGTTTGTTTTGGCTCCTTTTCGTATTTTCTTTCTGTCCATTTGAACAGGTTATGTTTACACGAGATAGCTGAAGAAAAATGTTCCCGAATTTCATTAAACCTAGTACTCATATTGTACTTAAGAAAGTCAACTCGATGTTTGCGTATTATTTTGTGCTGTGTTCATACTGTCGAAATTAGGTCAATTTAAACATTTTTATGTCACACGTAACTTCTGAATACCCATTTTCGAGATTTTCTAAAACTCGGTACACACATAGTTAGAAGAAAAGCGACACGACTTTTATGTATTTGATTAATGCTGTGTTGACAGTTACACGCCCGTGGAATTTGAAACAAAAGTTTATCACATGAGACATCTAAATTAGCCATTAAACATATATTCATCTAACTCGGTGCGCAGGTCCGGGGTCGGTTACCGGATTTTTTGCGTGTGGGAATCGTGCCCCGGACGATGCCATTGGTCGGCGAGTTTTCTCGGGGATCTCCCGTTTCCCCCTCCCTTTCATTCCGGCGCTGCTCCATATTCACGTTTTGTCATCCCTCATCAGCGCTGAAGACCTCGATGTTAAGCGCTGACCAAAATTTCTCACACACTCGGTACGCACGTTGTGGTGGTTAAGATGTGTTCTCGCCTTGGAGAAATCCAACGCGAATAGTGCATCTCCCTGCTTGAGGTGTCGGAGCGGTGCCACGCTCTAGTATCCGAAGGGAGAAACCTCATACACACTCTCAGGGGTGCTGATGTTGCTCCGGGGCTCGTGAGTATTGGTGGGCACTACACCGGGACGGGTTCCTCGGCCTCTGGTGCTAGCTTACGCTTCCGTGACCCCTCAGCACAAAAACCTCTCACACCCAAGTCAACCTGCAGCCTCCTCGTGGCGCCACCGGATCTTAGAACCGATGCAGGCTCTGGCGTGCGGGACCTATGCATCTCGATTCCTCAGAGTTGAGACAGGGGTATCTGCCTTGATGGACTCTCCGATAGATGGCAACAAGGAGAAACCACTAGGTGGGGCGTTAGACTACCTAGCGCTCAGGCTGTTGGGGCCCAAAAGCCCAGATCTCCAAGTGAGAGATCTAGGGTAATGGAAATGGACGAACCTGATGCGGTCTGGGGAAACAGGTCACACGACCGAGCCGTGCGGCTGTAAGGGTGGACTCCCCGGTGGGTGCACCGTCGAAAGATGTAAGCCTACCCTGTGTGATCTTGAAGTACTCAGACGGTCGGGCTTGAAAACCCACAAATGCCATGAATAATTAGGTAGTACTACGGGCGACCAGTTAGCCCCACGGTAAGGTTTTCTGCCGTGACTGGTCTGGGTTGGACTCGTAGTGGTGGTGGTTGCCCGTATGCTGGGCAGACCTGGAGAGGACCCTTAATCTGAGATAGGTTGGTGAGTTGTCTGCAATAGTGTCCGGGAGCAGGCCTGGTAAGTCTGTTAGGGGCAGGAGGGCCCCGACTCAAACCAAGAGGTGACTGAGCTGAGGATCTCAATCGGGGGGGGGGGGCAGGTAGGTGGGCGAGAACCAGGGATGGGTGGCCCTTGGCTCTCTCGCTAGCTTCTGCCCTGGATTGAGACGCATATCAGCGTTCCGCTAAAGGGTTCGAGCGGTTCCAACTGACTGTTAGCTCAAGTCCACTGCGTGGTAGAGCGTGATCTCTCCTCGCCCATTGGGGCCGAGCGCCGGGGTGGCCTAGGCTAAGAGGCACCGTTTACAAAGAAAGCCACAGGAAACTGTGAGTAACATGGTACGCACGTAGTAGTACCAAATACAGCGACATAAGTTTATATAATTTTGCCACACCGTATTCAGTTTTTAAAATCAGTTTTTTGTCGCCTGAAGTATCAGAGGACAATTTTTTTTTTTTTTAGAAAACACATTTATTCCTTTTTAACATGTTTTGTGTCGAATTTGGTAAAATCATTAAAAGCACTGTTAGGGTGTTTACGTAAACATCATCCTAAAGCAAATAGCTCTACGATATCTGGACTGATTCTAAAGACGTGAAAGAATAATAGTGCTCATACGCCAATACAAATGTAAACAAATAACCATCATATATAAAATCACAATATTTATTTGAGTGAAAACTGTACAAATATTTAGTAAATGGCAAGAAATAACAATCATTACTATGTCGTGCAAGGCAGAATAACATCAAGCCAACAGCTTGCCAATTGCAAATCGAAATTTCACACAACACATAAAAACTTTGAGTACTCGTACCTGAGTGCCAATAGGCAAACAAACCCTAAAAACGAGCTGATAAACTCAACAACATTAAAAGTCAAAACGGTTAGCAATTATAAGAATATGGGTAATTGAAGTGCTCAAACACTTTGTCAAAGAATATCGATCCAGAAAGCTCTACTAATTTTCAAAGCACAAATGGCAAAGCCCAAATAGCCGTCAAAACGGACAAATACATGTGGCACACAGATTATTACAAGTGAATGATATAAATATTCATGAACACACCCAAATTATTTACTTAAAAATATAAAGAAAATCAGGTGGAACACCCGACACAATTAAACACTAAACCAAGCAAAGGTGGCGTGATACAGCGCTTGAAGGACACTAGTTTGAACAGCTAGAACCTAACGACAATAACCAATGTGCCCACGCAGGGGCTAACTTTGTTTTCAGAGTCTGACCTGTCTGGCTAGTATGTTCGCATCGCACTCTAACTCCAAAAGCCGTGGGCCACAAATACCCGATGCATTATACATGTAAATACAACATAAAAAGGCAGCAAGCCATACAATCTGAATTATTAGAGTGCGTAAAAGAAATTTATTCTGATTCCTATCGGCGTGAACTTAAGCGTCCAATAATATCTGAACATACAAAGTAATTTACATTGTTGTCAAATGCTGCAAACAAACTGCGTGGGTGAGGTGTAAAATTATGTAAATATTTGGGTAGAATGCAGAAATAATCAATTACCGGCGCGTGCGCTCCAGGGGGAAACAAGCTGACAACAATCTTTAACAGTAACAAGAAAACTCGTATACATTTAAACTGACTGACTGACAAAAGATATGCCATTTTACGGCCAACAACAACAACTAAACCTGAAACGGTTAACATGCCAAACAATAATTTAGACGGCGGTTCCGGAACAAAATTTTGAAGAAAGGGGAGAATTTACAAATTACTAAAAGTACAACATGACAGTGCCGACACCAACTGTCCGCAGGGGGTTAAGCCCCAGATTACCAAGTGCAGGAGCGCACGCACCTTATAGACGTCTTGTCGCCACTGAAGCCAGAACAGGAACATAGGCGGAGTACACACGTGAGTCTTGGGAGCCGCGATCGCCGACGCCCAAGGTGCATGCGCCAGTAGGAACAAGGTGCGGCTTGGGTAGAGGAGGGGATACATAGAACACAGGAAATTTAGACCTGCGAAAATTCTGCAATAAAGACGTCAGCCGAGTCACGTGGTCGCCACCTAGCGCCACCGTCCCCGAACACACTCCAGACCGCACTCACGGTGCAATAGAAAGCATACTTTACGTCTTGTCACCCTATTAAGGTTCAAGCTTCAAAATTTTCTGTCGTCATTTAAATTGCATTAGTATTAGTGTCTCAATTAAGTACAAATTACAAAAATGCCCGTCGGGTTCGAGTGAAATCGACGATTTTCGAAAACACGTTTCACCTCTTTTCACCCTCTTAAGGGACGAGTTTCCAAGGAAAAAAATATCTTCTTAATGCCTCTGCACTACGAGGGACCTCTAGCCTTTATATTTCAGGTTTCTAGGTCTAGTGGCATTGAATGTACGTTGATAAGTGAAGTCAATGTTCTCTTTTATATGTAGAGAAAATCATAGCCGTGTTTCGTTTGTAACAAAACTTATGTGTCATTTAAATATGTGTTTCTTACGGAAATTAATGGCAATCAGCCTCTGATATTGTTAATTGTAATCCCTGTGTTTCTGTTCGTCTAAGTACTATATGAGAACCATTATCTTATGAATAAGTCTTAGCACTAGACGAAATTGTAACAGTAATTATTGTAAATCTTCGAAGAACTAGAAACATAAATTATAAAAATTGCTATCATGCACTTGCATAATTGGGTTGGCATAATACGAAATTTCTTACAGTTCCTTTCAGTTCTATGTGTAGTACCAACAGTTACTTGTTAAAATTCAACCAAAAAGGTTGCTGACTGACGTTTAATTTTTACGATCTTCTTGTATGTCAAAATGCTACATGATTTAGAGCGTGTTTCATCGTCAGTATCGGTAACATCCAATCACAGTATTGCTTACGAATCCCTTCTCCCGTTTCACTGCACATCCTATGAAGTACAAGAATTGCGTTCTCTTTCTTAGTCGTGGGCACTTGATGTGTTATTTCCGAGATTTCTAGCAGCTACGTGACGTAATGACGTGGTATCTAACCCTCCAGACTGTGCGCGAGAGCCGGATAACAGCGCTACGACAGCGCATTTAAATAATGAATGTGTTTTTTTTATGAGACTGCGCCTGGTTCGTCGCTGCTCGGCGGACGACTATAACTCAGAAGAGTATGCGCCTGTCGCTGTTTGGTGAGGATATGTAGAGTGTCATATACGCCATATTCGTCGTATATTTTTATTATTACTCTCTCGTTTGAGATACATCCAAAATGTATGACAGCCCATCATTTGCCTCCGAAAAAAAAAAAAACGGAAAAATAATTTACGGAAGCCGTGGAGCCCGATAACATATCATTCAAAGAAAATGTATACGAAAATAATTAATTATGATCTATAACACGATAGCTAAAGAAAAATCAAGAAATATATAGGCCATAACTGGTGTGAAAAATCCCTGACCTTGTGTTATTTTCAACACCGTGAGTAAAATCTAAGAATATATTGAATACGTATTTCATTTGTTTGTTACTGTTTTGGCAAACATGTGTACTTATAGCTTCATAAGCGTGGTGACTGCATTTATTGATGTCTCCTGAATAAATATTACAACTAGGATTTATAAAATATGAGTAGAAAAAATTCCGATTTTAGATATCAAGCGATGTTGTAAAGTTATTCTTATAACATACCATACATTTTTTATACAATTTCCTCGAAATTGCGTAACAAATTTTACTGTTAGTACCGGTGCATCACACAGCGTAGTTATATCCACCTTAAAAGTGACATCGATATCGCTTACATTCTGCTTGAATTTATGGTTAGTTATTTAGGTTAATAAAATATCCATAAACCTAGGTAGGTACACCTTTAGTTTACTGTACTTTTTCAAATTATTTGTCACATCTAGGCTAATTGTGAAGTTCATATCAATGTTAAGTTATGTCCGTCTTTATGCATGGAAAAACTATTTAACAAGTTCATAAATAAGTTCAAATTATTAGCCTGTAATGGGAATGCTAAACCAATATAAAATAACAACCTTCTGTCTCATCAAATGAAGTCATGGTATGCTTGTGGGCGTGGTAAGGGTACCTGAGACTGCTTACGCGTATTATTCATCAATATGTTTTTTTTTGTTACAACCGTGGTGAATAAATGGCTGTAAATACCTACTTTAATCGTTGAATTTTTCACTCACAATAAACATCACACTACTCACATTATTATCTTTCAGTTTCTGTCCAAACAGCGTAGTTTTAAACAACTGCGTCATTTTTCCGTTGCCCATAAATCATTTGAGAGAATATCACGAGAAAACAACTTCTTTCTTACGTTTCTTGGAAATAAATTACTAATTTACAGCATTCACATTCGTGAGGACAAGGGTCCCTGGATCTGACAATCCTGATTTAGGTTTTCTATGAATTCCCGAAATCGCTCCAGGCGAATGCTGGGATGGTTCCTTAGTAAAGACTATGACCTACGTCTATTCTAATTCCTGTCCTAATGAGATTTCTAAATGTTTGTTGCAATGGGAGTTTACATTTAGAAATTATCGTTTGTGGACATACACCATTACTCATGTTTTGCTGATCAAACCTGTCCTTATGTAAAAACGTATCCCGTCTCTGATGATCTCGCTATAGACGACGCGTTAAAAAACTGCTCTGCACCAACAATTTTATAATTGCACTGTACAACTCTCACACATTTTGTTTTCGCACTAGAGCATGTTAAAATAGCGATTTGACAATTTTCGCTACTTACCGAAGTAAAAACTCTTCAAACGATAAGAATGAAATAATTTAGAGTGAAAATGAGCATATTAAGTTTCAGAATACCCCCTTTCTATTTGCATGAAAAAATATATGCATTTTAAAAAATTTCTTGAATATACCTTAATTTTTGCATATCTGTGAGTACGTGTATTAAAAAAATATTTTACATGAAATAACAAAAGTGTCATTTTGTAGCTTAATACAATTAGTTTCGCTGAAAATTATTTCGTTCGTACCGTTGGAATAGATTTTACTTTGGGTAAGTATCGAAAACAGTCAAATTGCTACTCTGACAGGGTTAGCACGAAAACTATAGAATCGAAAAATATTTTATTAGTGGGAAATTACTATTAATGTAACGTGTAAAAGTTTGACAGTATTTGGTACGATTATAAAATTACTAATTTTTTGGTGCAGACGCCCTTAAGCTCAATAAAAATAAATCAAATTTATTTACAGTAAACGCATGAACTGGATGTTTTTGGCCACGATGTAAAACAACACCTCGCACAAGCTTTCGTCCTATAACGACTTAATGATCGTACGTAGTGAGATGAGGCCAAACTGAACATTCTGGTAAGATCTACCAAGCTTCTGCTAGCCAAGAACACTCGGATAAAACATTTAACTGGAGTGCGGTGCTAATCTTTTAAATTCCCCCAGGCGACGTACAACCACCCTCTGTGCGGGCGGACTGCTTTAAGCAGGAAAAATGCGGGCGCCAAGGATGCGGGAGGGAGGGTGAAGGGAGGGGGTCATGTTTTCCCTTCGCTGATTGGCGACACACGGCCCGGAAACAGCAAATTACTCCTCTGCCATGAATCACAGGGCTCGCTGTGAGATACAGACCATCTAATATGCAGTGCGTCATTTCCGGCAGCACGACGGGCTCTCAACAACAATGAACCATTATTTTCCCGTGCAGTTGACTGCCACCGAGGGTTTGTTGGGGAGGGGGTGGTCATTTTGGAACTGTACCTCTCCTCTCGTCACCCCCTCCTCCTTCCTCAACAAAAACAAATACCTCATCAGCAGTGCAAATCTTTCGCCTGTGCTCATGTCAAAACAATGACACAGAATTAAACCAGGAATTTAAACTTTCCTTTGCAATGTATTTTTACCACCACCAGCTTCTCTTTGTGTTTCATCGTCAGTAGAGCATATTTACATAATATAGTTTAAGTTGTTACAGGAAACCTGAAGATTTCCTAGTTGAACTTGTCTTTTTTGTACATATATTCACATATTATGACGATATACAGTCTAGACTACAGTGTTAAATTTTTTAAATATTGAGGAATGTAATATGTCATGCCCGAGCTGTTAGGTAATTTAATTACATTAATCAGATTTGTGTTCTTTATAGCTTTATTTTAACATCTCTCAGTATGGTTGAATTTTTCACAGTAATAACTTATCCTTAAGCAGTGCGATTTCATAGGCAACTCTGATCTGTACGTCAGAGCCTGATTACGTAATGTTAGCAGTGGGACTTTGTTTGTATCATGCAATGTTATCAGGCTATAATCTTTTTGTCCTGATGTTTAAAATGTTCATGTAACTTTTTGATTAAACCTGACTACACATGCATATGTGTTACTCACTAGCCTTTACATCAAAATATGTTGAACTAATTTTTTAATTTTAATGACATGTCTGGTTTTGAAATTTTGCTCCTTGATTATTAACGAATATTATTTACGAAGATAAACCATGATTTAATTTCCTTTCCATATTTTCTTTACAAAAAACCACTAAGTTTTAAACTAAGTGCAGCCATCAGTCCAGCCTATGATATGTGTGGGACGTGACTAATAAGCTGATAACTGTGTTATTGTGTGGGCTTGTCGCTTCAAACTGCATCGACTATATTGACACTCTATGACGCGTGGGGACACACGCAGTAACCGGAGTGAGCGGAATAATAAATACGGCCTCGCTGGGCATAACAACGAGCAGCCATTTCCAGATACACTCACTACGTCGCCAGGGATTTGGTTTAAAACCTATATCGGATAAAAAATATTCCGCACTGAATGGCTGTGCAATATTTATAAAAGTTATTACCATTGCGCGACAAATAATCGGGCAGTGCCAGCATCGCTGTGTTTTGGTTGAAAGCGAGCTGTGTGCACATTTCAAACACATGAAGATTTTATCACGATTTGAACGAAACTCGCGCGTCGGTTCCATTAGGTTTATTATTCACTGAAACAAATTGAGAGTTATTTATTTATTTTTTTCCCAGGCATTATAGTATGATTGGATGTGCAAGAGCGTGCAGTACACTAACAAATAAAATTAAAATTATCACACGTTCAAAATATAAAAGTACTTCCACATAAGCTGATGACTTCTACTTTTTATTGAGTTGAACGTTACGAGCTAAGGCGCATCTCAAACAGTTATTAACTTGTCTTTCTCAGCTGACTATACGAGAAGAAAGCAAAGTGCAATCGATTTTCAGAACTGCCACATAACCAGATTCTCTACACTCAAGACAAAAAACTAATGATCTCAAAATAAACAACAACAAATACACCTATCAGTAAATTTTCTTTACTATTCCCATTCAAAATATCTCGGTTTTATTTATGCCCTAGAGAGCTACAGCTATGCATTTCAAGAAATTCATAGCGTTAGTCAAGGGAGTTTTAAAAATATATGGAAGCTGAATTTGCTTCTTAGCAATCCCAAAAATAAACAGCTTGTAATCTAGGTCGCCGCGTTGCTGTTGGCAGACACATTCCTCAAAGAGAAAATTTTGTTCAGGAAATTACGTACAACGCATGTTTTCACAAAAAAAAAAACTTTCTTAAAAATTTCTAACTGTTTAGCAATAGTAAAAAATCAGGTGTTTAAAAAACTATAGGTATCTCCAATTATTTTCCTTGCCCATAAAAAATGTTTTATTAATAAGCTCTTCACAATCATGGTTCAAAGAGTTGAAGGCTTTCTTTCCCTCCTCCATTTTTTTTACAAAAATAGTGAGTGAAAAATTTTTGGTTAGCGTTTAACATCGAGGTCTTTAGCGCTGGTGAGGTGTGACAGGTGAGTATGGAGTAGCACCGGAATGAAAGGGCGGGTTAAACAGGAGATCCCCGAAGAAACCCGCTGACCATCTGCATCGTCCGGCTCGATTCCCACGTACTTATATCCGGGGACCTACCCCGACGGGAATCGAACCCGGATCGCATAGTAGGTGACGAATGGTCTGGCTACCGTGGCCCCTTTACAAATATAGTTAGTAGAAAAACGATGTCACGCTGATTGACATGTTTGGCTTTATGGAAGTGTATTCAGTTTTTATTATAGCCCGCACAGTGTTACCAAACAGCATAAAATCAGAAATGGTGTTTATTTAATTTTATATTGCAACATTTGACTTCGAAGCAATCAATGTTGTCTTATTAACCGCCTACAAACCAAATCTCTGAAATTATGTGAAACACCTATGTTTGCACGTTACTCTAACTAGCATTTCGCACTGCACGTCCGTACGTAACCTTTTGCAATCGAGAAGTAAATGTTGCCATCGCCATGATTTACCTAGACTTGAAGCTTTTCATAACATAATATATGTATTTTATTAAAATATATCATGACCGCCACAGCTCTTATCGTTACACCATGATGTCAAGTGAATTATTCTTCTTTTATTTGCTTTCTTACTATCATAACGTAGAAGTTGTTTACTTGAAATATTGTTTAACAACAGACGGCAATGGTTACATACATTATGTACATTATTTTAATTTATGCACCAATAGAACTTCTATACAATATTTATACATATATATGATATCTTGTGTATTCAAAACAGTAATAATTATATATATATATATATAAAGTAATAATTGGATAGATTTCAGCACAAATTATTTTAACAGGTACTTTTTCAATACTTTATATTTTTTATGCCGAACAGCAAATAAACAGCATCAGGTAAATCAACCGAGGGCTAGCTGCTATTCCCATAAATAAAGACAATGTTTTGATACAAAAATTATAATTTCTTGAAAATAATAGTCCCGTTAGTAGAAATATAGATCCAGGTGTTATACAAGTAGCACTTATAAACTCTGAAAAAAATATTATTTAACCTAACCAGTTAGATACAGGTAACATAAATCCTCTAAGGTGTATTTAACTATGTAATCGGTGGCAAGAACCGTAAACAAGAGATATAGAAAAGTGGATCTCAACATTTGCAGCAAAATTCAGCCACTTTAAAAATGGTCTCTCCACTGTTTCCGTTACTTGTACTTTCTGATGATTTAGAGAATGCAACAATTAATGTAACGAAAGCTCTTGTCATGCTGTCGAATGTTTGCCAAAAAAAAATATGAGAGGATTATTTGACGAAAAATAATCGACAATAGATTTCATAAAAAAAAGTCGGTCGAATAATACTCGAATGTGTTTGAAATCCATTACGCATACAAAGTATGTTATTTGAAAGATCTTCCACAAGAGTATTTTATTGCGACACATTTTTGAAAGCGAAATAAATCTACTTTGCTATCACGTAATGCAGCAGAGAGATGAAGATCGGGATATTATTTAAATTGTATTTCTTTACGCGATGTTGGTGTTAGGTTCAAAATAAGTTTCATCGTAACGAATTTAGAGTTACTATTTAAAAAAATATATATGACAAAGTAACAGTGTACAGTAAGGAAAGGTTTTCGTATAAACTAATTAACACTATCACCCCTTATTTGGTTTTTTTTTGTGATATCGTAATATCGTAAATGACTGTAAGTACTGTAAATCTATAGCTGACTGTCGCCTCAAACATCGACATGTTTCATGTAAATTTACGCCATCAAAATCATTCTACAAGCATAAATGTAATTGCAAAGTTTCAGTATGATTGAAAACTCTGGCTAAAAAGTTTTTGATACAATAATTCAGTTCCTATATGTCAAAGTTCACAACTACTCGTCTATTCAGTGCAGTTATTGGCTAGATCCTATGTAAAATTCATTATTGTTATTACTAATATAAACCACGTCATTGGACATACGCCACAATGGCCCAAAATTGCTGAGTTGCTGAAATATCACAAATCCAAAAACTAGATGATTTAAAATAAAAAAAACGGCAAAAATAAAGAAGCCATAATTAGCACATTGTCAACTAATGTAACTGATACACTCAGTACTGATATAAATTATTCTAACACATTCAATGCCAGGCTTTTAAAAACGAAATTTAAAATTTAAAACCAAAATTCAATTGACTTATTTTTAATATATTTATGAATCCTTTAATTATAAGTATATGCATGTATAAAGAAAATATCTTTGCACCTTCTTAAAATTTTATTATTTAATTGCGTACGATACTTCGTTTAATCATGTATAATAATGGCTTCTACACAGCTAAAATGAAAAAAAAAAAAAACATCCAATACGGCGGCACGAGTTCTTGCGCGCACAATCTAGCAGTGAACAGTGATGGTTCTCTCTACAAGTGACAAGTGCAACTATTGCCGTCTGATTTCGGTACTATAGTTGTCACTGTGTGCACTCAATATTTTACAGCATTACACAAAATTATTATATGTTGTATACCGTTTAAAATTTAGCTTCTTGTTCACCAGACGTGGCATAACAGTCTGTCATAATTTCGTTGAGTTCTGACTGCTGTGCACAAAGTTATTAACGTGGGACATACAGACAGGCAGACGCGCGATCTCATACGCCTATATTTCCTAGAGGAAAGGATGCTAAAATAGGTAATACCTAGACCCGAACACGGAACTTGCGTGACTTTAAACTGTGGATTAGCTCTTACGGCCAGAGAGCGGGTGGTAAGGTTTGGCGTATTCCAATGAACGGCATTGCAGTGTGAGGTAGCGCAACGGTAACACGTTGTAGTCTTATTTAAAAAAAACACAGGTGCGATTCGTGAGTTGTTCCTTTAGAAAGTTTCCCATATAACTCAAGAAAAATCAGCAACACGAAACTTTCTTGAGTTCTCGACACCATGAAAGTGTACCTTCTCCAGCGTTGTCTGTATATAGACGTCATAGGCGTGTCCGCTGTGCAGAAATATTCAAATAAACCTTTTGAGGAATCATATTTACACCTGGTTTCACACATTCACCAAGCAGTAAAACAAGTAATCACACGTGTACTTTTTTCTTTCTAATGATACAGATGTTCTAGTGTTGCTGAGCCGTTTTGAACAAACATGTACTTTCCGAGGTGTGGTTAAAAATATATGCTGCAAATATTATCACTGTTAACACTCTCTTAATAAAAATGTGTTCACTGAGTAATTTCATTCTTGCATCTCATTTTCTTACTGGATCAAGTAAGGTAACAGGGTTTTACACCTCACAAGCGAGGTCATCAGAGACTATGACACACAACTTGGTACAATGAGATGAGCTGGAAAGTTGGCAACCATTGCCTTTTTAAAGGAAACATCCCCAGCGTTTGCCTGGAGCTATTTCGGGAAACCATGGAAAACCGAAACCAGGATGGCCGGAGCCGGAGACTGACCCCGGGTACTCTCACATGGGAGTTCAACCTGTAACCGTTGCACCACCTCGCCCGGTCTCACTGTATCAGATGTGACATGTAAGGTAGGCAGCAAAGCAGCCTTATTGAATGTTCAGGCTCAAAAACAACTGCAGGTTCTGACCGTCATAATATAACCCCACATTACCAGTCATTTCTTCTTGCTGAGGAATACTTTATCCATGTGCTTAAACTAGGAACTAATTTCAACACGTTCGATGAACTATGGGTCGAAATAATAACACAAGGAAAGCCACCCAATTTGTTGACATTGCCATGCACGTCATTTGCATTACAGTGACACTTGCATAGATCATTTTATGTAACTTTTACACGTACTTCAGTGTTATGCATAGATTTATCATGAGTGCCTACTCATCACGGATGGACAATGAACAGTAAAGATTCATCTTGGATGCCAGAGCCATGTATTCGTGAGTTTCCTGAATAAATAGTGTCTATATGTTGCTGCAAAATGTGTAGCACACAACGACGCCATTGCCGTGGACATGTACACCTTGTGTGTAGTTCTATAGATGTCTAGACATCTACAAAAGCTATATTTCATATGGATAAGACTCAACTTTACATTTCGTTGTACTTTTAACGCCACGGATAGTTGTATTATTTCACGATAGTATTACCTTATATCTGTGTACCGGTGATGAGTCTAAGGGTTGCTATGTTCAAGTGTCCCTACTTTTATATGCGTTTCTTTTTTTTATGTAAATTTAATATATTATACTGTCGGAAAGGTACAAACTGTGCAATTACATATGGATGATTCACAAGAATCCAAATTTTGTATGATATACAAACAAATTATTCCTAAAATTATATACAAAAATTAAAAGCTTACATTGTGCAACTCAAAACAGAAAAATTTAATATGGCGCCATATAAAAATTGTACCATTTAACGAAAGTCTACCGAATAGTTTTTCCTTCCTTTAAGAATTCCCTAATAGAATCTAGTGAGAAAACTCGTCCACCACGAAATTCCTCCGAGACTGACAGCCAGAAACTCGAGTAATTTATATGTACGACAACCATTATTTATGTTGAATTACAACCAATAAATGGGAAGAACAATTTTTAATGTTAATTTTAAAGGTTTTAATTTACCATGAACCTCTTATAATGGGAATTCACGACGTTTATCAAAAAAGTTTTAAATGTGGTAATGCACCGTATAAACTAACAACGTAATTGTTGACACAGCAGTGCTGTTAAATGAAATTTTTCGTCGGCATAGTACATAAAATGTTTACAGAACTGTTAAAATTGTTTCAAGTGTAGACTCGAAACTATTACTTTTGATTCTGTGTGTACATCAATGATATTTGTTTAGCCTGTGGATTGTGTACCATATCGACCCGATAAACCTATTTCCAATTAGTGAAATGCTTTCACTGAAACACTGCGTTTATGCATAAATGTGACTGGCAGTGTTGTTTATCAGTCAGTTTGAAAGGAGAGGAAATATTTGCGAAAATTGCGAGTTACCAATGGGAGGCAATCTGACTAAATGGAAGGCCCACCCACAGCTCGTGACAAATGGAAGTGACCAGTAATGGCTTGGGGAAAGATTTAAAAGGAGCGAAGGAGCTGGGGATGGGGGTTAAGAAAGATGAGAAAACCGTCTCGGGAATTTTCCTCGTAGCGGAAATAGCTTCGGCCAAGATACCCCTCGCACAGCCTACGGCTCGCGCCTAGCAACTTTCAAAGCAATCAAGCTGAGTTCACTCTCAAAAATTTTGCATCCTACGCTTTAAGACAACCGCCACGTTGCAGTGTTTCGCAAAGTGCTGCTTCGTTATTACTCAGTGAATCCCCAATGTTTCGACCTATTTTGGCGCCCATATTCATCCTATCGTTGGCAAACTAATGTGAGAAATACGTTGCGTCTATGATTGGTATTACTAAATAAATATGTTTTACTTATTTATTATTTACTTATTTTGACAATTTACGCGCCCTCGATCAGCACTTGGCCTTGGACGAGGAACACGAGGGGGGAGGGGTTGTAGGAGTCGGCCAGGGCCTCTTTTAGGAACCAAAATCAGGATAGTCAGAGCCGGGGATCGAACCTGGATCATCCCGAATGCGAGACGAGTGTTTTACCTCTACTCCACCACGCTCGATTTCATCATATAAATGCCTCTGTATAGAACAGACAAATAACTATTTAGAAAAATGTATGCTGTATGTTATTACAGTTTATATTAGTAACTGTGTTAATTCTTACTATTAATCAATGTTTGAATAAGCTTGTATTGAAACACATACATTATTCTACTACATTGCATTTGGACATGTGTGAAAATGCAGTCTAATAATACGTTGCATGTTCACTGTTAGACGACACTTATCTTTTCAAATAAAAAAGATTAAAACAGTTATTAAGACCCACGTGCATTTACTCACGATCACTCACAATGACTATTACTGATAGCGGATTTTATTAACAGTCGTGCGTTTAGCAATTAAATATAGTTAAAGACACTGGAATTTAGCGAATATCTTTGGTGCCGAAATAGCCTCCATGCACTATGGCAGCTTGCCTCTTATGCAACTGGCCGGTAACTTCAGAACCTTTGAAATCGAAATTCAAAAGAAATCACATCTCACAGCTAAGTTACAGTTTAGTACGTACAAAACTACACGTTGTGATACGAGTGTGGTATGTATTCTACACAGTCTTGCGTAAGTTGATAATTTATTTACTAAACACATAGAAGCGCGCACATTTTTGCTTCGTTCATAACAGAACATGAAGACTCGAGCCTCCAAGATGTTAACCTGGTTGGAGCTGGGATGAAGCAGAGCTAAAGTAGTTTTTAAATATTTTTGTTTGACTTGATCCGTTTCAGCGACGCAATAATTACCAAGCTTAACGTCGAGAAACTAACTCGCAGAAGATAGAGATATATTATTTTGGTCAGCGCTTCACATCGAGATCTCGAGCGCCAGTGAGGAGTATATGATGTGGGTGTGGAACAGCAGGGCAATGCAAGAGCGGAGAAAATGAGAATACCCAGAGAAACTACACCAGGCACGTAAACGTCCGCCACGTTTCTTCACATGTACAATTAGGAAGCGACCCTTCAGGGAATGGAGCTCGGATTGCCGCGGTAGAAGGCGAATGTGTTAAACTTAACATTCTTCTCGACCCTTGTCATAGTTTGGAAGGTTATGCCCTACACATGTTACCCTTCGCGTTTGTAAGACGACCCAGTCGGAGATTATTTGTGTATATGAAAGTAAATATATGTCTGTCTGTTTATAATGTATGCATATAAGAGTTCCATACCATGCATTCAATTGCGGTGAAACTTACGTGAGTTGTGCGTTTGCCCGCGAAAGTTGCTGACAAAAAATTATATATACAGGGGAGGAAGAGGGGCATATCAAGGTAGGGGTACATAACGAGCTACAGAAAAGTATTTTTTGGGGAGAGGGGAGTTTCTAAAATGTAATGAATGGTTCATAATATAATTTTGCACCATTAAGGATTATTGAAAACTTTTGTGTAAAAAAATTATAAAAATTTATATTATTATTATTGTTACGTTCGATTTTATTGACGCCCTAATTTTTGTCCAAATTTCCGGTCAATTTGAAATTTCATAATTTTATTGAATATTTATTTCGTGTTTTGGCATGGTCCTTGTGGATTGCTACTGGTCGTGGAGATTTAACCGAAAACCCGGGTGGTAATGTTTCCTCATGCCGGGGGCACTGCACTGGGGTCATCGCCTCGCGCGAAATGCGGGCTAAGCAGGGCATGAGCTTTATAAGGGGGATCTGCCCTCCCCCTGGGGTCGTTGTCATCGGTCAAAGGCAGTGGGAAGGTGCCCGCTGGAACAGAGCATGAAGACAGGCTATCGGAACATGTAAGTTGACTTTATATGAGACCGTACGGAGTGACGATACGAGACGTAAATAATCGAATTAATTGCACTGTAGTTGTGAACAGTCCAGACATCTGGAAAACAAATCTAGAAATTTGTTAGATGGTAAACATTGTTAAGTGATTAAGTTTAATAACAGTAACTGTATTTGTGTCGCAGAAATTGAAATGTAGTAATAATGATAATTCGTGTGTAGTTTTGTTTTCTTACTTGTCCAATCTAGTCGAAATTTTGTAAACGTCACATTTATATTTTTGTTTTTGTATTAAATTCTTAAAACGAATTCTTTAACTTTACTTTTTTATTTGTTGATAGCTAACCTATATTAAGGTTGTGTACCTCTCGTGAGTTCTCTACATCGTTTTAATAAATATAATAAGAAGTACTTACGCTGATATTTTGCACGACTTATATATGCATTAAATTGGAAACCGCGCGAAGAAGTCGCGTACAATAGCTAGTTTCACAATAACTGAAGTCGGGACACACTGATTGTTATCTTCTGCATATGTACTCAGAATTTCACTTTTTAATTACCTAAAGGTCTATTACAATCTCTTTTATTCATTTAAATTTGTATAAGTGTATATATTTTTGTAAGCATGAAGTTTCGTATAAAAAAATGTGTTTCAAGTAAATTGTACAAACTCAAATTGTAATGAACCACATTTAGATAAGATTTAACAAATTGCTATAGAGTAAGTTTATTTATTCCTCATTTTGAAACCCTTCTATAGGTTAACACCCATTTAAGAGGCCCGTTATTAGTACGAAATGTATTGATCATTGTGTATAATGTAACCTGTATTATACCTATTGCTTCTTCGATTATTATAATCTAATGAGTCATCATACTATCATACATATATACACATATATGTGTATATCTATATGTGTGTGTCTATATATATATATATATATATATATATATATATATATATATATATATATATATATATATATATATATATACACGTTTGCGCGCAGGGTAGAATGTAAATGGCTGAAAAGCTCGCGGATACCGATAGCCAGACCTAAATCAAGAATAATGAGTATAGCAACCATCCCTCTATTGTCAATAGCCACCGTGAAGGTTGTATTGATGAACGTGTGAAATGATGATAAATTAATATCTACTACGAATAGAACACTGACCTTCCGGATTCAATGCATATACGCGATGCAATAGTGGCGTTGTTGCTATACTCATTGTGCTTTATTTAGGTATGGCTACCTGTGTCCGCGAGCTTTTTTGCCATTCACATTTCATCCTGTTTATACATTCACACCTGGGGTTGTAAGATTAATCGTTAACTTTCGTTGACTATTGTGTAACTCGTATTTCAGATTGCATGTGAGGTAACTTCGAAATAATTGAAATTTGTAGTCGACGGATAGGATTAATGGTCAAAACAACGGGTCAAAGGTCGAAGGTTTAGGCCAAATCTACATGTTATTAGGCTGCCGAGCCGAAGATTGCCGGATGAACCTGAGTCGGTTCAGGGTCATGCGCCTGGATCCCAGCTACCCAACCACTACCCATTGTCCACGTAGCAGCCAAACTATATTACTTATATATGGGTTGTTCATGTTTAAGTGAGCCCTTTTTAGGCTGTGCTAAATGTTTTCCATTCCATCAAAAAATTTTTTTTTTTATATTTATTAACATAGACATTGGCAAGTGATTAATAACAACAAATGTGTAATCTGCTTTAGAAATGCAAAAGCTGAGTTGCAGAAAATGATAGAATTGCTTATTAAGGCCATATTTGTAAGTTACACAACTATTTCTAGTAATATTTTTAAATGCAACATAGTTTCAGTTCGTAGAAATCACTGTTATGACTTGACACTAATATAATTCTTTTTTGTCGCAAAAACAAAAACTACTGTTGTTTATTTAATTGCGCCGTAAGCACGGTCGTAGAAGAACAGGTCTGGACACTCGCCTGGAAACTTGACCCCCTTGTTGTTTGGCTGTAGTTCACCAAGTTACCGAGAATATTGTGTTTTATTGGCGCTGATGTTACGGCGGTCGGGCTAAACTCCGCCCACATCCTTTCCGCTAAGTTAAACAATTTATCAAAACGTATTTTTTATCAATTTATGAAATACTTTCTTCGCTCACAAATATAAAAAAAAGCTCCAGCAATCTTCATTTACTTTATAAATTTAACAATGGAAAAAAGTGGGCGGAGTTTGAGTCCGACCACCCGGAAAACAGCGCCAAAAAGTACGACATTCTCGGTAACTTGACGTACTACAACCAAACAACAAGGGGGTCAGGCAAAATACATTGTTAGATAGGCGAGTGTCCAGACCTGTTCTTCTACGACCGTGGCCGTAAGTATTATACATTAGGTTATGAAAATGAAACGAAAATTAATCAAAATATTTTCTTCGTCAAACGGTGCATTATTGTGCAAAAACAAGCATACATTTGTGCAAGTTATGACTGCACACCATTTCAAATTTTTTTTCAAATAATTACATTAAAAATAATTTTATTTATTTGCTCAACTACAAAACAAAACTATCTAGCATTACCCTTGATGCCTGTTTAGAAGGTCTTTAAAATATATATCTTAACTATGAATGGCCATATTGACAGGCTAACCAGCAAACGTTTGCAGTGCTATTTAAAATTGGTTAGTTCACAATTTGGCATAATATGAAAATAGTAATAATAAATATTCAGTGAAATCACCAATTCGTAAGAAGGAACTAAGAAAAATAAATTTGTTCTATTAAGTAAATAAAAGTATATCAAAACGACAGTAGTTTAACAGAGAAAAAAAACAATACGATCGCATTTAAACATGTTTATTTTTTTTTAATTTAACCTAAAACTACGTCTGCTGATTGGCCACAAATCAAAAACCAGACGTTTAAAACTCAGTAAGTTTGATACATGGAATAAAATATATCTTTGACTAGTTGAACTTGCGCAGTTCTCCTCCGAGAAAGATGAAGTAGACCAAGTAGTTTTTTTTAAACAAGGCAAAGAACTAATTATTTTATATTAATATTTTTGACAGCTGACAGTCGATAAGGGTGATTTAACTAGTCTTATAACTGCGAGAAATACCCAATATAATTTTTTTTAAACAAATATATTCGTGTGATTTAGGGCACGGGCCCAAGTTTCTCGGGATCCTAGTGTTTTTTTTTTTCAGAAGAGAGCCGATAACGTAAAATTGCTCTGTAATTTGTTTGTAAATTGGTGATACCGTGTAATGTAATTTTGCAAGACTAACGGTATAATGATTGTAGTTAAAAACTTCAAGAAAATTTCGTTAATGAACTAGCTACCATCATGTTGTATTTTGTCTCGACAAGATCAGATTGCGTAGTATAAATCATTTTAATGAAGATACATGGCGAATTTATAGTATTGGCTCCCGTTTTTGTATTAATAAAAAATTATCGTCAAAAATGTATGAACTAGAGCCAAAGCTCTGAAGCGTGTAATTGTAGTAGCAGCGAGTGAAAGCATTGCACAGCTACTACTACTCTGAGGTTTGTGGCGTGGTGTGTGTGAAGGGCGGGGTCGTTGCGCTGCGCAAGCTGTCAGGTCGACCCGACGAGATCAACCATAGCTGTCGGAGACAAGCCCACTCCTTCCATCCTGACCGCTGAAACCACGCTGACAACCGCACTGTCAGAGTCAAGTAGACACATGGTCTGTATTTTTTTTTAGTTCACCCTCTACCCCGAGTCTCACATCTGCGCCTACTCTCCGGACTACAGAGCTCATGACATACTGAACATACTTACCATCTGCTAAAGCCGGGTTCCATTTACCACTTGGCCATTCCTACTTCGGTTTTGGGTGCTTATCTGTAAGCCACGAACTTTTCGCGAAAAGATTTTTGCCCCAATTTGTTTCAGTGTCTTACGTGCACACCTGCAGCTCAACTTCTTGACTATTGTGGTTTTTGTGCAGATTCGTTATTAATATGACTGTTTGAATCAGTACACGGATAACTGCGTCACATCACGTCTGTGATTTGCGGGTTTCACCTCCAGACGCTGGGGGTTACTGCATCCAATCACTGACCACAAAGTAGAGATGCAGGTGTACACGTAAGACATTGAAACAAAGTTCTGCAAAAATCTTTTCGCAAAAACTACCGGGCCCTAGTTATTGGCAGGGTCCATTCGTGACGTCTCCTATTATACCGCGCCAATCGCAATAAGACTATTGCAACACTACACGTATAGCGGGTTGTACCCCACAACACGAGAGTATTAAAACATCCAATCACTTACTACCGTATGAAGCAGAACTGCAGGTGTGTACGTAAGGCACTGAAGCAAACCGGGGCAAAATTATTTTCGTGAAAGGTTCGTGGCCCTAGTTATCGGAGATCAACCCAAGACTTGAATGATGGTTAGGTAAAAGACGTAGCCACTTCACTTTTAGCTCTGAGAACCTCTGGTTACATCTGTAATGACATTGCTAATGACGGAAATTAATCCTACCTACCTATTATTTCTTGTTCCTGACTCTGTAAAACACTGATCGCGTCAGTAATGCCTAGAAACAGGAAGAATTCATGGGTTCATTGATCTGCAGACTATAGCCTCCAAGAATATTTGTGTACTTAAGAACGTAGCAGTTGCTCATTGGCTGCTCGCAGACACAGAGATACTACTTAATTGGAACTACAATAAGTTGCTTCTTTATTTCTGACTCAGCGCTTTCCAGGTGTCAAATAAGTCGAGGGCCAGAAGGAAAGTGACACCAACGTACAGTTGTTTTAATTCTAGCTAGTGTCCTAAGGAAATGTAAAGTAAATTCCTTGCTAACGACAAGACTTAAACGTACCTACCTGTTATATCCTGTTCCTGATTCTACGAATTACTGGTTACTTCTGTAATAACTTTCCTATCGATGAAAGCTAACCCTAACTACGTATCCCTTCCTATTTCTGATTCTGTGAACATCTTGTTCATTCTATAATGACCTTGTTGTCGACGAGACTTAACACGACCTACCAATAGTCTGTACCACGAACAAACCTCATTTAAAAAAAAAACGATGCCCAGTACTTAAATTGAGGGCTACGTCAGTTCTACGACCCAGTCAGTTGACAGAACATATTTTCCTCTCCACACTACGCTGAGGGTTATGCGGGACTGTGTCGAATGTTGGATGCTATGGCCAATAGGGTTTCGGCTTTATGTCTGGTGTACGAACTCTTCACGTCTCATTGTAGCCAATGGAAGGAACGATACATAAGCACCAATAGACGGTGCATATGGTTTATGGACAAGGTAAAGGGATGCAAACAGGCGGTACTTAGGGTTTTACAGAGGGTAAGAAGTGTAGGGGAGTTCTACGACCTCGGCAGTTGACAGAACATTTTTAGAGAAGGCGGCAGAGTGGAGGGAGTAAGTGGAAGCGTAGGAAAAAAGTTCGGTGAAATGACGAGGTCGTAGAAGTGACCTTTTCCACTTAAATTGTAAAAGAAATGTCTTCGCTGTTTGCGCTAGAGAACAAATTCAAATATATGATAGGAGTACATTAGGGCATTGTAAACCAAACGTTGACGCAATACGGGCGACAGAAAACTACAAGGCAGAACTACCAGGTAAATACACTCGTTAGTGGAATATACTGTGCCTATCTTATCTATCCAATCCCATCCTCGTCAGGTTTACAAGTCCATAGACCACTTACTACCGTAGAATTTTTCTTGCTACTTTTGACGACATTGCACGTGTATAAACGGGTTTGCCGCTCATGCTGCTCCTCTGACTGCTAGCCTTGCCTCTCGTATGGGACACACCTGACTAGTACTCGACATGTCTTGTGTTTTCATCGTGGCCTGCATATCTCGTGTCTGTTTTTTTCGCACTCAAATCTGGGCGATCCCCTTGAAAGTCCCGTAAAATAAATCTTCCCAAACTGGCCTCGCACCACAAAACGAAGTGAACTGTTGTTAATTTTAGCGTCATTATATCTTCCAAAAGAATTCCACGGTAACGTCAGAAGTCCTGAAACCGAAATTTAAAATATATCACATCTAATAACGTCGTTCATGCCTATTATGTCCAGCAACTACCGCATAATTAGCACACCACGCGAATCCTGGGCTAAACTGAAAACAAACATTTTAGTGGCAAAATGTTTTGTGCAATTACGTTTTTCACCCACAATATGGGGCAACACGGAGTTAGTCTCTTCTAGCGCTCCACAGATATCTTATTAGTCTTACTACCACTGATCTGACCATCATGTTATGGGTGCAGGTTCAAATCCCAGCTAGTTAAAACATGGGTTTACGTTAGCTAAACGTCATATTCATAAAATAATACCTGGGCTTTAAGCGCAGGAGGGGACTAACTGCGTACTTTGTTGCCACATCGTGCGAGACAAATGTGTTCGTATAGTTTGTCACTGACATGTATATCTCCAATTCAGGCCAGGATTCGCATGGTGTACGTATCATACGGCAGTTTCTGGACATCCTGTATAGTTCTGTATAGTTCCGTGATGTCACGTTCTTTTACGAAGGTAGTGTTTTTTTCTGTCAGGGTCTTGCGTGAGTTATTGTTTTTGTCATTAAACATGTAAGGGTACATAGTTCTGAGTTTATAACACTACAGTTCCTAACAAAACACGAAGACTCAAAGATAAAATGACCCTGAGTATCCAAGATGTTAACCGAGTTGCAGGAACCCTTTTTGAATGGGTTAGCATAAAACGAAACCATGTGATTCATAGTTTTCAGGCACATGTAAATTTAGTCAGTTTATATGGAATACCTGGTAAATTAAATTAATACAAAATAAAGCAGGGTTGAAATTTCCAGATAAAGATTTTCATGCTTTGGTGGGAAGGAAATATGTCGTTTGAGGCTTTCTCAGATTACTTCTTTTGTCTCCGTGTTCATTATTACAATACTGCTCCAAGCCCAGTTGATAATTTCTCCAGACTAAGCGAGGTTGTCTATCTCCGTATATCTATCACGAGATACACGTTAAAATAACAACGTGTATAGTGAAGCGAAGAGATTTTGGTCAGCGTTTAAGGATGTTCACGTGGGGAAAAAATCATAATTTTTGTAAACGTTATTTCGTAGTTCAAAACAATTTCTGAAATTTTGATTTTTATTCTACTTTAAGCTATTATTTATCAAACAAAAGATATTTTCCTATGGATTTTTATGTACTTCGAGTCCGTGACGTAGTTTCAGTGTGAATTGTTTCATTATGATTATTAAATTCCACGATGTGCATGAAGTAAAAACATGTAAATTTCGACTTTGTAATGTAACCATAGGAAAACTGGCTAGTTTAATTTTTTTTGTAAGAGCGAAATGTACTCCCAAGTAATATCTAAAAAACTAACACTACTTCATACGAATGTAAAATTATGATTTTTCATTACTTGAACGCCCTTATCATGTTTTTATTTTTTATTTGTACCAGATTTTTGTCTTATTTTAGGCACAGAATGTGACTAAATTTGGTACTTATGAAATTTTTTATCTCTCATAGTTTTCGAGTAATGACTTGTTAAAGTCAAAATTTGCAAGTTTCCGTTTTAAGGACTACACTAAAACCAACTGACGTACCAAACTGAAAAAATTCACAGTAGATAAAGACGTCGCAGGCTACAATGTCACGTACATAAAAGTAAAGAATAAAATATTTTCGTAATTAAATGATAATGCTAAAATTTAAAAATAAAAATTTTAAAATTTCAATATTTTTTTAATACAAAAATATTTAATTTTGTGGTTTCACATAGCTGAATTTGTAGCCTACAACATCGTATTTCACTGAATTTTTTCAGCTTGATAGCCTAAGTGAGTTGGTTTTAGTGTCGTCCTTAAAACGGAAACATTAAATTTTAGCATTAACGAGCCACTACGCAAAAACTATGTGAGATAAAATATTTTTATAACAGATATTTAGTCACATTGTGTGTCTAAAACAAGAAAAAAAAAATAACTGGTACAAATATAAAAATAAAAACATGGTGATGAAAATTGCCGAACACTGAGACCTTACATCTAGATCTACGTCTTTAGATCTGGTGAGGGGTGACATGATGTGGGTAAGGATTAGATCCGGAATGAAGGAGCGGGGGAAACGGGAGAGCATAGAGAAAATTCGCTGACCAACGCCATCGCACGCCACGATTCCAACGTGCAAAATTCCGGGTCAACTCCTTCTAGTTTTGCGGCTGGATTGCCTTTTAGGGAGGCGAGAACTCTGGACATTGCGCCAACCAGACCATCACGAGCATAAAAGATTTGTTTGTATGCATGCTGGTGTCATGAGGAAATAAACTTTTATAGGTCTTACAACATCTGATAAAATGCATGATTCATCGCCAATCAATTTATGATTGAACAATAAAAATATTTGCATTTGGAAGTTTTTGACAACTCTACTTATTCCTCTGACAAATTTCCTCGTTAATTTGTCGCGTATTTATATGGCTGAAAAACGTTTATGGAAAGAATCACGTAATGACATGACAATTATTAAAAAAAGACATGTTTGCCTTATCCAATTTTACAGGAACCTGATATGTTGAGATACTAATGGATATGAAATTTAATATGACAGGTTTATTACTGTACGTAATTTTGACTGTCAGATTATGGTTATGAGTATGACTACGTAAATATTATTGTTCGTTCGTTATTAAATGGTCATGTTAAAATCGGAATAAATATAAGGAACTTGTCTGGCTTTAAAGGTAGTCAATTTGCATGATTTGAAATTTCAAGACTTTATGCCTTTCAATAGACAGCAGCTGTTATGCCCGTGTTATAAATACATTATATTGGGGTGGACTTGTCTGGTTTTGAACGGACACCAAAATTTTCTTACAAGCAAACCCGAATAGATATTCGTGAATAACTCACAAATCTTATGCAGAACTTTTCTCAATTTTTGTTTTTGTATTTTTGTTGACATGTCTTGTTTTGAAAGTTTGCTCCTCAATTCACTATCGCTGATATCAATGGACGACTTGAAGTACACGCCCCCTGACGTCACACCGCAGGGGAAATACTGTGGGAAACAAAGCTTGTTTACAAACATGCTGGCGTGTTAGTTGGTAATTGCAGAAAGCAAAAATGTTGCGCATTCATAGACTTGCAAGTAAGGGTAAAAAATAACAGTTTTAATTTCATGGTTAAGATACTCAAATACATAAGATTAATGTTTACGTAAAAAGCGGCAAATTCCAAACAAATAATCACTTTTCTTGACGTACATCTCATCTGGGACATGTGAAGCCAAACAGCTAGATGAAGGTTATGTTCGGCTGCGGTATCCATGGAGATAGGAATTGTTTCCCACACCTGACTGAAGCTCCGCCTCTTTTCAAGTCGTCCATTGATCCCAATGTCCTGACTGCGCCCAACATTTCATCTCAGTTTGACAAAACCCCACGGCTAAGGGAGTGTTTATATATTTAATGGATGTAATGTAATAAATATAAACATATAAAATAATACTTACAGAAGTAAGGAAGAATGACGATGAGAAAAATGTGTCAGAGAAGAAACCTGAAGGGCGAAGACCGCAGGGCAACCCAAAATTGAGGTGGATAGACCAGGTGACCAAGGATCTTCAGGTTGTTGGAGCGAGAGAAGAAGATGCTGTGGAGGCCAAAAACCTACTTATGTATGTGAAGCCAAGAGGTTGTAGTAGTGGTAGTAGGCGTAGTAGCATAATATTAGTGGCAACTATAGCGGTGGTGGTAGTAGTAGTGGCACTAGTAGTGGTGGTAGTGGCACTAGTAGTGGTGGAGGTAGTAGTAGCAGTTGTAGTAGTAACAGTAGCAGCAGTAGTAGTAACAGTAGCAGCAGTAATAGTAACGGAATATTTCGTGTGAGTTCTTCAAACCCTCTGTACTGTCTAGGTTTGTTACTGTAGTATAGAAAAAATTCTAACTCATGGCGTTCAATATACTTACCACGGTTGTCAAAAATGGCTTACTATTCATTCCTGTTGAAGAAAAAGACGAATATTAGCTAGACAGGTGTCAGCAAATGTACTTGAGAACTAGCGAAAAAGGAAAGTAACAAATTGTTAAACAGTACAGTGACGTTTATATTGTTAAAGTATTTTTTAATGCCTTAACTTATTTTTCCTATACTTCTCTTGTGCAAACATTATTTGTTGAAAAAACCACCACCTTCCGACTGTGTATGTAGCCTATACATACTACGAATTCTGACATTTGTACTCTTCCGTATTTCTCTATAATGATTTATTGCGTTGTCATAAGATAACGCGCACCTGAATACATAGTGTTTGCTGTTTGAATAAAACGGTTTTTTTTTTTCAGAGCGTGCCATACAAATAGTAACACAATAATTAAGGACTGGTTTTTTTTTTTTTTTTACTGGCCGTTATTTCGTACAAATATCTACCGATTTACAGGTACTTTTAGAGGTATACGTCATTTGTTATAATGCCACTATGTTTAACGTTACGTAGAAACAGGGACGTCGAATAATCGTTCTCTAATCTCCCATGCCTGTTTTCTATCGGTGAAGCAGGTTCCATCAGCAATTCCCAACCTGTCGACACTGATATCGTGCAGCGTTGATTCGGCTTCATCAACGATGTTGCCATGTTAAATTCCCTTGCCCCTTACCACGTGGTGCGGCATGATTGATTGCAGGTGTGTCGCCTCGCGAGTGGTAATAAAGTGGCTAGTACGAAGCCCACATCAAACACCGCCATCCTCTCCCTTCACCCCTTCACAATTGCGACCGCTTGCGCGTGCATTAATCACAGTTGGGGTTTCCCCGCGCCTGTCAGGAAATCGAGTAGGCCGCTGGTATGACATCACCGATTTGGATCAGGAGGGGTGGGAACGGACCGAGGAGCCTATTAAGGAGGGCAGCTACCCCAACCACCCCTTTTTTCCTTTCAGTTTCCCGCCTGTCCGAAGGTTCGGGTGGTTTCACCAGGAATTCGTTTCCTTGCCGCAGTAACCTTTTTGGTCTCTTTACAAGGGTGAAGTACTACATAATCTAACGCTAAAACGATCAGTTTAAAATCGTAGGCTTCTCGAAGCCCAATTGGTAAAAATCAGGAATCTAAGACAGCAGCTTTTGTCAACTTTCTGAGCAAAAATTTTTCTCGAATAACATTTCTGAGGAACAATCTCTGACGCCGAAATCTTGTACATTCAATTGCGGCGAGAGATAACACGCTTAACATAGACCTACGCATTATTCTGGGTAACCATTTTATAAAGTTGGCAAATAGTCTATCATTATTTATAGTTTTTGTTTTCTAACATTGCCATACTGACTTTCAATACTTGCAGATATTTTAATTGAAGTTTTCAGTGTTTATTCATTGTACTATGCATATTCAAGTCCCGTCTATTCGTTCATTGTCTGTTGTTCCACTGAGTAGCAGCTAGTGGACAAATGGTCGGAGCTTGAGTACGCATAGGACAGTGTATTCTAACATGCATGTCGTTGAATCCGCGAAATTTTCCGGTCCCTACCCATGACGAGTCCAGTTTGCGGAGTAATTTTACTACAATGCATACTGCAGCCACAATTCCCGAGCTTGGTGTTATTCACAGACGGATGCTCCTTTAACAGCAACGGAATTGTAAACCTGCATGTTTGGGCGGACGAAAATCCATGTGCGCAGGTGGTTCACGGTCACCAACACACGTTCAGTATAAACGTATGTGCTGGAATAATTGCGGACCATACCATTGGTCCATATCTACTGCCAAACAGATTAACAGGAGTGATCTACTTTACATTTCTTAGATATATCTTGGCTACCTTATTGGATGAAGTGCCGCTGTAAATGCGACAGGTCATGTGGTTGCAACACGATGGAACTCCAGCACACTTTGATAGAAATGCGAGGAATCACCTCAACGTTACATATCCAAATCGATGGATTAGTCGAGGAGGACCAGTTCTATGGCCAGCACGATCACCATTCGACTATTTTCTGTGGGGTAGTATGAAAGCCATGGTGTATGCCACTCCTGCAATATCAGAGGAGGACCTCATAGGACGAGTACATGGAGCAATTGAAACTCTTTCCAGGCAACCGCACTTATTGGATCATGTGCGTGCAGCTCAGCGCCGCTACTGTAGACTCTGCATTGACGTCAGAGGTACACAATTTGAACCCCGTTTGTAACCTGCTTTTGGCTGCATACTGTTTCTTCGTTTTATTGACCACATGTCGCACGGACAATTTTCAGGTCTCCTACGCCCACACCGTGCGTTTCCGGACATGGGTTCCTTCTTCAATTATGATAAGTTTGTCGTCCCGCACAACATACTAAGCGTTGTCGGTGTTTGATTCCAATCACCCTGTATAACGCAATATACACCTCAATAAAAGCCAAATACTTAAAATCTGTTATAATAAATTGAAAGTAAAAAATTCGTGACGAAACAAGATCAATGAAATCATAATTATTACAGCGAACATATTTAATGTCGTAATAAAACCCTTTAATCACCCTTTTATTAGTAAGGGTGAGTTCAATACTTGTAGTTCGTTTAGTGAAAAACATACTTCTTGAAGCTGTCACATTCACTCACATAGCTATTAGTATCAGAGATAGGGTTTACTCTTTTATTTACATCGTTTTACAATATTCGTGGAGAATGTTCAAACATTTAAATAATTTAACTAAATCCGATGGATGTCTTACAGTTACATATATTTATATAAGTCCTTCATTTCTGGAATGTTCCAAAACAGTATCTGCGTGTTTACTTTTTTTTTTTTTTAGCTATTTCTATGCATATAACGACTGTGCTTTCGCTGCTAGAAGGCTAATAGTCCTGTCAATTATAAACTGCAAAGCAACATGTAATTTTTTCGGGTTCCAAATTTAATAGATTCTGAAATGTTTCCCAAACATATTTGCAACTATCGCTAAATCATTCTACAAGGCTTCCAGACTACGTTATAACGATTTTTATGTCCCATTTGCTCGAGGGTCAAAAGTAACATGCAATGTATTCAAAAATGGTTTTAATAATTTGACAAGCAAGCAAACGCTTCATCTCCAGTGAAAACTAACGGGCTAGGTTCTGTACAATATGGAACGTGTGAAGGAGGCATTATGCATATTCTGCTGAAAATGTTATCCAAAAATAATAAAACAGCACACTTCCATTACACATTTGTCGATTTCTCTGCAGACCGATATTTTTTTAATATCTTGATACCACTAGCTACTATTCGTGTATCTAACCAAATGTTCCTTCCTCACGAACCATTAGGTGAATACCACACCAACTCTGTACAGTCTAAACCGCCAAATGCATTCTTGTGCGCCAGAAACGTTAGCTGGTATTGTTTCAACAATCTCTCTTACCGATATTCTTTCCAACCAACCAGTTAAAAAACTGAGAACTCAATAATTTATCAAGTGATTCAACGGGCTCTAGAATGAGATGAATAAGACGACATTGAGGTTTTTAGCGCTGGTGAGCAGTGACATGTGAGTATGGAGCAACACCGGAATGAAAGGGCGTGAGAAACGGGAGATCCCCGAGAAAACCCGCCGACCAACGGCATCATTCGGCACGACTTCCACATGCGGAAATCCGGGGAGCAACCCTTCCAGGATTCGAACACGGATCGCCTTGGTGGAAGGCGAATGGCCTGACCATTCGGCCACCGCGGGCCCAAGACGACATTGAAAAAGTGTGGATGCAAAACTAGAAAGTGTAGAATTACAGCAAAGTATTTTCACTGTTATGGATAGTGTCTGAGGCTAGGTTGGATCTATTACTTTTGAGCTTTAAAACTCTGCAAAAACGAAGACTTGCTTCTATTTTAAAGTACTACTCTTTTTGTGATGAAAAATGTAGATATCATTAGACAACATGCTGACAATCAGGTGCGACAATCAGCTATATCATAGGCAAAAAATATCAGAGCATTTTACCGTAGCCAGTTCATCAGAGCTAGACGAATGGAACACCCTACCATCAAAATTGTCAATGTACGCGTATTTCCACTCGCCAATAAGTGTTTCGTGAGTTCTCTGGTTCAGGTAAAATCTCTACAGCTAGGGTCAACTGCATTACTGTACAACTTGTTGATGACAAAAGACGCCATTGGCTAGATACATTTGAGGATCTGAGATTCATAGTGATATAAGTCACAATTTTTAGTAGTGTAGATTTTATTCATATTGTTACGGGGGTAACTAGGGGCGTGCTTACTTCTAGATGTAGAGAACTCACGAGAGGTACACAACCTTAATATAGGTTCGTTATCAACAAAGAAAATTAAAGTTAAAGAATTCGTTTTAAGAATTTAATACAAAAACAAAAATCAAAGAAACGTTTACAAAATTTTGACTAGAATTGACAAGTAAGAAAACAAACAAAACTACGTACGCTTTATCATCATTACTACATTTCCATTTTTGCGACACAAGTACGGTTACTGTTATTAAACTTAAATCACCTAACAATGTTTAAAATCTACTAAATCTCTAGTTTTATTTTTCAGACGTCTGGAGTAGTGTAGTATAGTTCCTTCTATTGCAGGAGCCTAGGAGCGGGATCGGGGGATCTGTTCAGTATTTGTCTCGTAATTATTTGTGTGTGGACTTCCAACCATCTTGGTTAATGTCCGTTGTCTTGATACCTATTACCCTCATTGGCTCCACCTTCTATCTTGTTTTCTTTTTTAATTAGTTTTATTGTTGTCCTCTAGGTAGGGCTGCCAGTAGTTACTGATTGTCTCCTAGATGGCGTTGATTATTAAGACTTTGGTGCTGAGTCTTTCCACCAGTAGAGCTAGTAGCTATACCA
>PNEQ01040394.1:57500-94978 GCA_003012365.1 Medauroidea extradentata | reverse complement strand
TTTTAAAATTTTTTTGAAATTTTCGAAATTTTGGAAAATTTTGGTAATTTGACACTCAAGGTCAAGGTCAAGGTTAAAGGTCAAGGTCATCCAACATGGCGGCCGGGGATGTGACGTCACAACATGGCGGGTGGTGCCACACTGTGCCACACTCCGACTCCATGTGCCAGAAGGAACTAAATCTATCTACTTATATATAATACATTTATGTTTAAAGTATGATAATATTATCAGTTATATTTAATTGTTAGGTACTCGAGATATGAAAAATATAAATATGAGTAAAAAATACATATCGTAAGAGATTGAGGTGTTCTATGCTTACGTTTTGACCTAAAAAATTAAGATGTAGATACATATAACAAAAATCATTATGGCTACTCACCTTAGAGTAGAGAGATGATAATATCAAACGTGTTTTTTATGTATGACTGAAAATGGTGGATGAAATTTCATACTTATGTGTGTTAAGTGTAATTGAGTGAGTAAGATGGTTGTTGGTGGGGGGGGGGGGGTTGCGGGCGTAGGACTAGAATGGAAATAGGATTGTAGGAAATGGTTCAGGAGGAGATGGGAGGTGGTGCTGTATGAAGTGTTGGACGACGGACTAAGTCGAGGTACGTGTGATGGAGGTGGCAGTAGGCTGGGTTTGGAGGAGTGATGGTAAACTAATTTGTTGAAAAAAACGCACACCAGTTTCTTGGTGATAGACGTACCGGTGGGATGTTGCTCTCCGTGTCACAATGTGGGCGCCAGCCAAGATAACCTAACTGTTTTCAGAACTTTGGCCGATAGATAAGCACTCAATAGTGGATCACAAAAATGTTGGTCATTTGCCCTCTTTGAGGGGATGTTCCTATGTTCATGTCTGGGACACATAGGAAGGTAAATTTTTGTGAGTTTGGAAGCAATGTGGGAAAAATTTTGAGTGAGTGAGAGATTTTGGTCAGAGCTTAACATCGAGGTCTTTAGTGCTGATGAGAGACAACATGATGTGAGTATGGAGCAGCGCCGTAAATAAGGGGCGGGAGAAACGGGAGATCGTCGAGAAAACCTTCCGGCCAATGCCATCGTTCGGCAAGACTCCCAACTGCAAAAATCCGGGGACCGATCCTGCCAGGAATCGAACCCGGGTCGCCACGGTGGGAGGCCGCCACAGCCCCAAAAGTAAGAAAAAAAATATTAAAAAGGTAAGTCATTGGACATTACGACGTTTCCAAAAGAAAAATTGAAAAATTGTTGTTTTGAGAAAGAGAAAAAAGCTCACCCTGACGTAACATCACCATACGGTGATCATTCCACATACAAATTAATTTGTAAGCACCGCATGGGAAAATTAATACTCACGTAATTTCATTTAAATGACGCAGGTCAAGGTAACAGCTCTGACCAATCGATGTTACACGATTAATTGTGCTCACAAATAATTGTCCAGAGACTTATGTTTGCATGCTAGTATTAACAAGACTCTTTTGCGTTACATATCGCTTAGAGCTTCACCTTGTTTGAGAAGCATTTATGTGTATTCTGCATTTAAGTACTAGTCAACCATTGTCCGTTACTTTTGACGTTAGACAATCAAATTAACTGTAACATATGCAACTACTTGGGCTACGAATAATGATTTTCGCTATATTATTTAAATTACATTTACTAAAGTGTTACTTCTAGGTAGTAATGTGCAACCGGCGATGTCAGTTGGCGCAATGTTGTGCCTTAAGAAATACATTTCCAGTAAACAGGTGCGTATATTGCAATTCATTTTAAAAATCGTTCTTAATTAACGCTGCTTATTTTCATGCACAACATGTTACACTAGTCAATGTGTACAAGAATCTTTAAAATGTCACCCGCAATACTCAAATAATATAGGCCAATAAAATATTGGAAATAATATTTTTACTGCACTAGCAAAAGTGTATTTAAAATGATTTTGTAAATGTTTGAAATGTTCAGAAATTTATGAAAGTTTGTGTTGGCGGCTTGGGATAATTAAAACGCCAGTGCTCATTTGCATTCTTGAAACAATTTTAATATGCTGTTTGTGAACTCATGGCCAAATGATACAAGTTTCTTCGTGGATAGATTTGTATGTTACGTAAATGTACAAAATTATTGGCTTTATTAAATTTAAAGTGGCTTTTTGACTTTGTCTGCTACAATGGAGACTTTTACACGAAAAAGCGCTAAACATTATAAGTTGGCAGTTCTCTCTTTACTACATTTTTTAGTATTTAAAATATGCCCTAACGAAGAGATAACTATATCACATATTTGGTTGTTTTTAAGTAATAGATACAGTCTACTTCAAAACGTACTTCACAAAATATTTTGCTCATTTAGCTATTTCTTTAGAAATCCGATTCGACTTGCTCGAACTGTCGTTTGATTGGTAGGTATCTGAGCATCTAAAAAAAAAAAAGGTATTTTTCTGACCTTGGTTGTGTCTTGGAAAGGAATTGAGAGTTTGTGCTTCCAGAAGTCATATAAATTACACCCGTAAGATATCATTCCCTTGCCATATATATTTTGAGGCTTATCGAAATAAGTAGCATCACATAATAACAGAGGTTGCCTCTGGCTGGCAAAGTAGGCCCTCCTACATGATTACACGTTAACAAGCTGCAGCTGGGGCCACTGTGCCGTGTCTCTGCGGTACTCTAGCCGCATGAAACTTTCCACGAAAATAACTTACAATGAATCTACATTATCACCAAAAACTAGAAAAAAACTGACTATTTGAATCTGAAAAATCGGTAGAAAAATATACTTGGATAAAAAATTCCGAACTGTTAATACTTGCTATTGTGTTTTCTGTAAAATAATATTTACAAGTTATAATAAATGTCCATACGTATGAACGTATGCATTTATGTATGTATGTATGTATGATTTACTTACACTGTAAATTTCTATTTTTTACTTATTTATTATTTTTTTTATAATTTCACATAAAGTAGCCTATGAGGCAGCAATGTTAATACAAAACAAGTGTATTTTATTACTAACACGTTCTTTGTAGTTTTACAATGCGTCTCAGTAAAAAATACGAATCATATTTGTAAAATAACCCGTCCGCTGAATCTATGTTTGTAAATTATGCATTTCGAAAATTCACATGAGCGCAAGCTGTAAAAATAGTATTTCGTGCAGTTTCACGTATTTTCTTCAATGATGTTGTGATGTATTTACTACTGTGCTGTTTAAAACTTGCAAATAACTTATATAGGTGTACTTTCGGTTTCCTGCCGCACAGCCACAGAGTCACCTGAACAGAGTTAACCACAATACCACAATTATAATTTAAGATTTAATATCCTGTCTACTGTTTTATAGAATTAAATTTTGTTGTTGACAAAAATTGTAAGGTTTCGGAATTTCGGCTATTCTGTTACAAATAAATTATTAGAGTTTAACTTATTTTTCACTTAGTAACCAATATGAAAATTTTACTACAGGATTGCATATTGGGCCGCTAAATTCATTATCTGGCTGTTGATTATGCTATCTGCACCAGCGTTTTCATATTAAGCGTAACCTTGACGAAAACACAATTTGTTTTTACTTTAAACTTTCGTACTGTCGCTGTTTGATACTTGTACTTATATTGTACTGAGATACTCTATGTATGTTTTAACCCGAAATTAACCGTTTAAGCCATTTATTTCAAACCAAGCTTGGATATTAGGCGGTGAGAGAAGGGCGTACATAATACTGTAACTTAAATTAAATGTTACGCATACAGTTTGACATTTTCTAAGTCATGGCCCGGTTTGTTTCATCTTAATCACTGTATTCCTGCTAAAATATAATGCAAAATAATACAATTATTCGTTCATATACTAAAAAATGTGTCATTTAACACTTACATGCTTGTTTTTCTGATGTGTAAATTTTACATTTTTTTAAGTTAAACATTGTAGCAGAATTCCATTCCTGGAAAAATTTGTTTACAATTTCACACAATGTAGTTGTTTATGAAAATTACACTTGCAGAATTGTAAAATTAATTATATATGTAATTTCACACTTTTTACAGTGTATACGAATGTTTATAATGCATGCATGTGTGCATAGGTGTTTATTTCTGTATGAATACATACGTATGTTTAATGTATGCAATCAAGTTATGTTTCTCTGAAAGTAATCGACGTTGCTTTAGTTGTTTTAACAAATATAGTAATAAATAATTACGTCATGCAACTACATTGTCTCCCATTATTGCTCGTAAAATTTTAAAGCTATGTTTTGTGATCTCAACTAAGATATTCACTAATTTATTTCAGAGAAATTCCAAGCAGAAAGTAGACAAATATTATTTTGTGTTATACAGAGTACAAGTTACACTTTCGTTTATTATTGCTGTAGCAACATGTTTATCAATAATGGTTTTGCGATTCTGTAAATTGCTTGCACCATTATTTGTAAATCATATTTGAGAAATGCTCGCGAACATGATTTAATTATTTTACTACAGTAATTTTGTTTCGCTAATGGTGACAGTACGTAAACAAACCCGTTATTACTATTCTGCAATCTGCATTAAAGTGTAACTTATATGAATTGCAGTTTCTCAGCAAGCTTATTCGTATAACTATTTCGAGCATCTGTTAGTTCTGATGAGCCTTAAAAAATTAAATAGCACTTTTCGTAAATTATTCGTTACGACTTAACTTCTTAAACATGTGGATACCATTGCAATACATAGTTATACTTTATAAAGTGTACGATAGTTATTAAAACTTGATGTGCTCAAACCGAGCGAGGTGGCGCAATACTAACATGTTGGACACACATTTGGAAAGATCTTGGTTCAATTCCCAGATTAGGTCATTCCAATTCCAATTTTTGCATGGTTTCCCGAGATCGCTCCATGCAAATACTTGGGTGGATTATAAATACAGGCCATCGCTGACTGTTTCCCTACTTTCTGTCCTTGTATTAAGTTGTGTGTAACCATCTCTTATCGCTGGCCAGCGAAACCTCAAGTACATTAAAAAAAATATATTGCTGTGTGCGAACTGTAGAGTAATTAAAATATTGGCTTTTTCACGTTAGTATGTAAAATGACAGTAAACATTATTACTCCTTTTTGCATACGACGTATTGTATTACTATTATTCCCGCTTAAAAAATTACATTATCACAATAAAATTGAATATTTATTGTGCTTCATAATATTGACAATTTCTCCCGATTGTAAACCGTAGGTCTCGTTTAACAAGTTATTAATTTTTTTAGGAAGTTAAATGTTCGAGTTTCATTTTTGAGTACAAAAAGCGAATTAACTAATTGACTTATTTTCACGTACAACAGTCTAATGTACGTTCTCGGAGTAAACAAGGTACATACAGGTATTAACTGTGCTTTGTATGAATCTTGATTCATCCAGGTTCTTACAAAGCATAGTTATAATTGTGATAGGCCTACATAAAATACGTTACTATATATATTTTTTCAGTAATAATAATAATAGCATCGTGAAGTACTTTACGCGTATTCAAAATTATTTTCTTGACATTTAAAGATACCTTATTTTATAAAAACTGTTTCTATCGGAAATCTGTAATAAATGAAGCAAATTATAAAGCTGACATTAACTAGAAACACAGCTAACGGAAATGTTTCGTAAAAATTCAACTCATTTTGGAGTATAGAGTAGAATTCCAAGAAATATCTAAAATTGTGGTCACAAACGTTTTAATAATAATGAGTACCTATTACATTTTCATCTCTATGGCACTATAATACTCCACAAACACTCGTCCATTGAGACACATTTCATCATAAAAACTTCGTGAAAATTAAGATTACTATTCTCCATGATCGAAAGAAGGTCTATGTCCCCTTACTAATATGTATCAATGTATGGTAACATATGTATGAAAATACTTGACAAAACTTGTCAGTACTAAAAATGGTACATTGTAATACAGTCTGTTCTAAATAAATATTTCTATAAAATTATTGAAAGATACATCGATAGAACAATTTTGTAGGAAGTGTTTTCTGCAAAATTATTTCTTAGTTAACACAACTCAATATTTCGGTGACAACAACATTTTAGTGGTAATAGCAATATATTTTGTAGTTACCACAAACTTAAATTTGTGATGAATTGTGAATGCTCACAAAATATTTTGTAGCTACAACACAATAATTTTTCCGGGTAGGATGCTGAATACATGTTAAAATTTCTTAATATGCTCACACGTTCAGTATATCTACTTAAATGAAATTTTTGTTCGTATCATTTTTCTTACAGGCTTAAAATATTTGTTATAATTTTTCTGTCTGTTGTATTTTTTCGTACTTGATAATAGAGGATGTCCAAGAATTATCTTTACAACTTTGAAATGTGTAACTTTTGAAATAAAAAGAATATGCACATTCTGTTTTCTGCAGTGATTAGTGCAACTGATAAAGTTTTCTTCTGTTAAGGTTCGCCATGTCCAAGAATTGTCTTTACAACTTTGAAATGTCATAACTTCTGAAATAAAAAGGATATGCACATTCTGTTTTCTGCAGTGATTAGTGCAACTGATAAAGTTTATTTTTCTGTTTAGGTTAGCACCTCCACATGTGAAACACGTGTGGCCCGAAGCACTGTCTGTGACAGTGGCAACAGCCTCTGTAATGTGGGTTTTTAGGTCAGCAATGTCAGTAACCGTACTCCGATAAGCATAATCCTTCACATAACCCCAGATGAAGAGGTCGAGGGGTGTAATGTCAGGAGACCTGGTTGGCCATGGAATTGGGCCACCGCGTCCAGTCCAACGGTTTGGAAAGATTTGGTCTAGGTGAGCACGGACATCTGTAGACCAGTGTGGTGGTGCACCATCCTGCTGGAACCAAACGTGGGGTTGCAAATCCTGCAACTGCGGCAGAGCAAACAGTTCAACCATGTCGAGGTATATGCCCCCATTAACTGTTTTTCCACAAAGAAAAAAGTGCCAATGATTTGGTTGTGCATGACACCACACCGTTAACCTTTGGGCTGTCTCTTTTCATCTCTAGTGTTTCATGTGGAGGTTCTGAACCCCAAATGCGGACGTTATGACGATTTATGTGGCTAGACACATGAAATGTGGCCTCACCAGTAAAGCACACCCTTTGTAAGAACCATTCATCGTCATCGATGTGGTGTAACATCTCTATGGCAATCGCCTCACGTTGTGGTCTGTCTGTTGGTAACAATGCCTGCAACAACTGTACCTTATAGGCATAGAGACACAACCGTTTGTGCAGCACCATGTGGACTGTTGACCTGGGTATTTGTAATTGCGAAGCAGCCGAAAGAACAGATTTCTTTGGACTGCGCTGGAATGCTTCGCAAACCCGCTCAACAGATTCATCACTTGTGCTGGGTCGTCCTGCTCCTTTCTTATGTAACACTGAGCCTGTAGTCATGAAGCTGGTTTGCCATGCATGGATGGTGGGTCTGTATGGCGGCGCCTTGCCAAATGTGGTCCTGCAGTTGCGTTGAACTTGTGTGTCCGATTTACACTCAGTGAACCATGTCCCACATTGTGCTTTCTCCTGTGGGGTCCACATGTTCAGGTACAACTGGCGAACCTAAACTGAAGAAAAACATTATCAGTTTCACTAATCTCTGCAGAAAACAGAATGTGCATATTCTTTTTATTTCAAAAGTTATGACATTTCAAAGGTGTAAAGATAATTCTTGGACATCCTTTACAATCATGTGGTTGTTAAACAACGGGTCACCGCGGCATTTTGAACTTCCCGCCGAAAGCTGAAGCAATTGTTATATTTTTACATTATTGATCGTGACAAGTAAGTGAATAGAATATAATATGTTTGGAAATGCTCCATTTCTAAATAGTAAACAGTGTTAGAACTTCGAGAGGATAATGAACTATTGAGAATGTGCGACTATGTTCTCTTCCGCAAAGGCTTTCTCTGGCAGTGTTGTGTATAAGTGTTGACGTGGACTGCCAGTGCAGTGCGGGACGAAGTATGTGTTCTGACGCACGGGCTTAAAGTACGAAATTTGGACTCATGAAATGTAGTCAATGTTAAGACTATCTATGGTGGCACGTGAAGTGATATGAATCAAAGTATTGGCCATAGCCCCGAAAAGTTTGGCCGCCTCTTATCCAGTCACATTAATTATTTTATCATTTGCTATAAACACAAAACATAGTAAAGCATAACGAAGCTCGTAAGTTAGTAATCCATTTTCAGGACATGTACTAAAACATCGAAACTTATTAATAATTTCCATCCCTAATGCTAAATGTACTATCAAAATATTATAGTAACATGTTCTGGTAAATTGAATGAGTTGATAATGGATACGTGGGTGATAAGAACTAATCTGATCCTTGTAAGCTAATTTTCAGTCAGTAATAGGCTTTTGAGATAACTTTCCTATTTGTGTCAGTGTATGTGACCACAAGCAATTTTTTGGGTCTCTGTATGGTATTTATTCAAATTCAGTACTTTCGTAAATTACCGCTTGAGCAGACAAATAATTTTAACGATAAGAGGGTTTAAACGAAAAAGTGATTACTATATGTTTTACAAACAACCATCTAAGATTTAGATTAAATAAGGTAGCATGTTTGTATCTACCATTTTTACCTGAATAAATGAAGTGTTACTGTGTGAAACTTCTTATAAAATTCTCTTCACATTATTCAGGTAATGTGCAGTTTTATATTTAACATATGTGACTTCAACATTTAAGATAAATTTTTAAAATCTTAACCACATAGGCCTAGTTATTAGAATTTTATGTGTAGCATAGAAATAAAAATTATTATTTGTTTGCATATTAACAACTGTAGCCACGTTGCTCGTTGTGGTAGAGCAATCACTTATGTTAACAATTTGAAATGTTACTAAACTATCAGTGTACAAAATTTGTATTATTGCTTACATATACCGGGTGGACAGTTTAAGGCGTCCGCCTATGTGAACGTATTTTGTGCGTTCGAGGCATAGAAGTGCGGAAGACTCGGCACGCATATCACGCCTCCACCTTGCCACTATGCGCAAGTCATTAAACTGGTCTTCTCGTAGACAACACGCCTCTATGAGACACTAAATGCTGACAATATCGTGTTAAGGTGCCTTGCACACGCTTATATCTTTAAACGTAATTGGGCCCAAGTTTTTCATTCCTAAGTAGGACAGCAATAACACTCATTTTGTATTTTTTGGCAGCGTGCAAATTAACTATACACGGATGATCTAATACGGGCATACACATATGTAAAGCTTATTTAGTTCTATTCCTAAGAATACAAAATTCACACAAGCTGAGCAGTCACGGAATAATCCACGATGGCCGCCGACGGTCTAAGCCCATGTGCCCGTACCACCATTGTATGAATACTCACTAATGTAGCCCTCTCTTCCAGCCGGACATATTTCTATAAAAAATTTGTAAAACTAATATTATTAAAACTTTTATAAACGGCTGTTTAAAGTGACAATCAAGAAACTACCAGCATCGTTTTACAGGAAATTTATTGTGGTTGACGAAAGTACTGACTCTTGTTACTAAGATTTGGTTTGTTCTTCAATCAAATGTTATTATTAATATTAAAATTATTACTATGGCACAATTTATACCAATACATATATAGCTTATCTACATATTTTCCCTGAATAACTGAAGCTGACAAGCGCAGCCCAAATTATTGCAGGAACTGTCTTCTTATCCCGAGCCACTTGAGTCACAGAATTTATCACAAAGATTGAGTTATAAAAATACATGAAAAACATACATTAGAAAACAACCTGCTTGAGTAAACATAGAACGTAGCTGTACAGTACTGTTAATTATCTGCTTAGAAGTACACATTTATTGAGCACATAATAAAGAACAACATTTGGCGGCCATGATGCCTAGCTCAACTAAACTAGTCAACACAGTGTTACAAACAAAGTCACAACGTATTAACACAGAATATTAACAAGTACTGTTGTAGAACACCCGCAAGAACAAAATATGTATACGTAATTCTTTGTTACCGGTACCAGGAATTAAAGAGAAATAAACGTGGCCTGAAGTGGGAACAGAACCCTTGTTATCACACATTCATAATAAGTGCTTACCTCTGTGGTAACTTGCTCGGGTTCCACAGCGATATTAATTATAATAGATGACTATGATAACTTCAAAATTACTGATGATATTGTAGGTAATGAGTTTATACACTTGTGTTTTAATATTATACCTGGCATGTCTAAATTGTTGGTATTAAAATATAGCATTTCTGTAACTGCTGCAACGTGTAAGTTACAATTACTACAAAATTGGTTCTTTTTTTAAGTATTATTATTTAGAATCATTCTGCATACTGACTTTTGTAATGTAATAATCTGTGGATCTGGTTTTTATTATTCAGCTTCTTCCTGTTAATTTTTCGCAATACACCAACATTTTCTCTGGATTATAACATTGTATTTCTTTGCTCTAACAGCTGCTTTTGTAAAAGGTACAAGAAGACTTTCATTGTCAGTTTCTGCATTTCAACACTCAGGTCGGTATTCGTAGTCATATTTGCGAGGAATATGCACGCTACGCGTTGGCAGGAAACTTTATTATTAAGCAATTTGCGAGTATTTCGCTCGTCGCAAGCTCTCTCAATGTTGCGACGAGAGGTCCAGACATATCCAATCCGACTCGGCCACTGCAAACTGCTATCGAAGTCGGAAAAGATAGCCCGACGTTTCGTACGAAGACTGTGTTTCAGTTTAAAAACTGATAAGCACCCATGGAGTTATATTTAGGTGAACATTCGCCATTTTATTGGCCTCGTCAGACTCTCAAACGCTGCTTATTAGAAAGACAAGAAAATTTGTCCATGAATGGAAAAATTGTCCCGAGTGTTGTTAACAAGATCACTCTTTCTTATCCATCTCCTATACGTGAATAGTTTGCGGGCTTGCTACGAGAAAGATTGTGAATAGCAGACACACAAAATTGCTCTGATAAATACTTCCCAATAAGCTGACATAACTGCATCACAACGTGCTTGCGTTAAATGCAATCACCTTCTGTTAAATTTTATAGCATCGCCTCATATTTATATTGATTTTTCTTTGCTAAAATACTTCAGCATACGAAATATCTAGACGTCATGTAAAGTATCTTGCATGAATGTAATCAAGATAATATAATGGTTTATAATGTGCACACGATGTCACTGTCAGAATTAAATTGAAAAAAAAAAAAACATACATTTCTTGGCCATTTCTTGTAACCAGCCGAATTCAAATTATAGAACTATGTAATTATAGACCAGGGAAAATATACGTTACTAAATTTTTTCCATAACAATATATGTTACGTAATTATATGCTGTAATATTCAAACAGCTGCGAAAACAATGTAATGTTACATAGGTATAATTTATTTATTTTATTTTGCCGATTAAGAAAGGAATGTTCTAGACACATTGACTTCGTCTCGTAATGAAAATTTTTAGTACTACAGTTTCATACTCACGTTTTTCATATACCACAAACAACTCAGGGAACTCGACCGTAACATCAACCAATATACCTTAGACACATTAACCATCGTAGTACCAAAATATCTCTGCACGCCGACTTAATCACCCAGAGCATACGAATCATAATTACAGTTTCTACTAACAGCATCATAATATTGCTTAGCCACTATTTTTTGGTACGTAATATCTTGAATATAATGTGGGTATACTAGCCAAATAACTATCAGTATTGGGTTAAAATCCAGAAGTATACCACAATCGTTGCGTTCTAGCTAAAATTTTTTCTAATTAATGTTTTGTGTAACTTTCAGCATTGAATGTAAAATAACTAGTTGTGAATATAACTTATTTAATAATTTCGAACATTAGCGACAGTTTTGCAACATAAAGATAAAATATATTTATTACTGCATAAAAATGCACAGCAACCATCTCAACTTGTAACCACATCCACGCAGATTCAACTTACAAATATTCCCGTTGCATAATTCACAAAATTTTTGGATCTCTCATCTACTATTCACATGTTTAAAGATATAACTTTAATTTATAGTTATATATGGAATTATAGTTATTGAATATGTGTTAAAATTAATAAATTCCTCTTGGTTTTATGTTAAATTTAGCTATCCAGTTATTCGTAGAACATAATACTATGTAATTATATTAATTTGTATATCCCATTGTGTGTACGCTGTGTGCTTACATGAGAACTGTTCACCCTTTCATGTAGTTGAGTACCCAGGAGAATAAACTTTTTTTCATGCATTTTACTGCTGAAACAGTGTTGTTTAAACAGAATTATTTCACGTATGTTGTTACTCTATTTAAATTAATTCCGTACGTCTTATACTATAGTAACTAAAATTAATTTTTCATCTTTGAATGTAAAAAATTCGTCTTCAGACCACAGTATTTGTTAAATATTTGTCTGTATCCATTTCATATCTGCTTTTGTTCCACATATAAATTACTAAAATGGCTGCGCTTTACATTCGGTACGTGACATTGCGGCTTGTCATTATGTATATTTTAACAAAATTATTGTTCAATGTGAGTCTCGTTCAAATAAGTGCACGGTAATAAGACGAAAATTCTCTACTTTGCCATGAAATAAGTAGCCCGAAGAAGAAATGTAAATTTTCCATCATACTACTTAGGCGAACGCGTAAAACAAATACAGTTATTTTTATGTTATTTCCAAGGCTCTTTCCTTTTCCAGAAGTCCTCGAGTGACGCTATTTAGTTCACAAAAGGTAAAAAAGGTGAGCTATACGGGCAAATCGGATGCGCGTCAAGAAAAGTGCCAACCTTGGCATGCAGTGCTTAGGTTATATATATTCTATTGGACTTTAGGCAGTGAACGTATAATTTTAGGTGAAGTATTAGAACGTTTTGAGGAGTTTCCTACAAGACAAGACACGTATGACACGCTAAATTTTCGTTCTAGCTTTAACCTGGGACATTTTTTCAATAAAATTAAAAATCACAATAAATATGTGTCGTTTCTTAAATAATTTATGTCTGTACTTTCCATTTTTGTGAAGTTTGAACGATGTGTTTGAATCGCCAGCGAAAAATTATATTTAATTGTTTTTCAGTACACAAAGAGATATATATATGAGTATAATCTTACGAAGTAATTTGTCTCTACTAGCACTAAACATGTAGAATTCCAAAGCAGAAGTATTTAGTGATAACATTAATTACACACTATTATGTTATTCATAAATGAACGGTCCTTTTCAAGTCATATTTTATCAATAATAAAAATTCTTAGTACTCTACATAAGACACAAACATTCGTTTAAAATAAATAATTCCGATTTAAAAAAACACGATTGTGATTAATTTTTAAATATATTTAATATCCCTGTATTTCATTTTCCAACCAACAAATCAAATACACTATTAAGGCAAAAAAAAAAAAAAAAGAAATATATAAAATAAATTATCTGGTAATCTGTATGAAATCATTTTTCCACTACCTAAATGTGTACGTATTTAACTTCTCACAAATTAAAGAATAATAACTTAATTATCTTATTTCATAGAACCTAGCAGAGTGAAATACTATTATTATAATCTTTAATGACATTACTCTGTAAATAATACTTGTGAACACGGTGGCTGTTTCCCAGAATATGAATTGTTTCTGTAAATTCTTATACCACTGTTTCAACACACGACAAAGACTGCAAGCCCAAGTATTTCTATCTTACTCCTTTCTTTGTATGATTCGTGTATTACGTGTTTGATTTGTACCTTATAACAATACCTAACTATTATCTACCACTGGCAAGGCTGTTATTCTCGGCTCACTCTTGTACTCGGCCGTGATACTTTACAGTTCCTCCTATACCACTGTCATTTAACCTACAGTAAAGCTTTATGCAAAAGCTACACATGTGACACTGGTCAAAAATATTTTGTTCCTGGTCTGTGTTGGTTGACTGCTTACTGACTGCATTACATTGCAGTTTTTAGTTTACTTTTTAAAAACTGCTGGACTAAGAAACCGATACTTCGCAAAGAAATTTAAAGTATTATTAAACAACTTGTATTTAGAAAGAGGAAAATAAGTATTTAGGTATATTATTCAGTAAAAGAGGATAGAAAAACCACATAACGGCACACCACACTTAATGTTATGCAGATAGTGCTTTCCTGTGAGCAGGCAGCTATTCAACATGGCACGAAACTGTTTCAATGCTGGAATTATGTCTTGTATTACACTGCCTGTTTCTTCCTCCATATCAGACGTTGATTTTTAACGTTTGAATCGGTCGCTGGTGCATTCCCAATAGTATGCTGGTTGCTGAAGTGTGCAATGACTCACTGGCCAAGTAACTGAGTTATTAACATGCAGTGTAGTATTTAACGATCCGATGACCGCGATATATGAACACACATCACCCGTATACAGAACTCAATCGATAGTTACATGAACGAACTTTATACATAGGATGTACGCCCTCAGTAAATTACTAGTATCATGATGATTTGCTCCAGAGAAATAAAATTCATTCACACGTTAGTATTTAAAATTCGTTCAAAACATAGCAAGAACGTGCACATTATTGTGACGCTACTTAACCTACGCGAGTTCAATATTCGACCATCGTGAACACTCAGAAAGTGTGACTGTCAGGGAACACAGTATTATTACGCCACGTCTGAAGCCAGTCTTGTGGTGCAGCGCAAAACTTTGAGCATGCTGCCAACTTGTTTGCGGTTCGCTTAGAGGTTATTCTGACTGCAAGAAACCCTCTTTCAAACGCCGACCGGTAGTCCTCTGGGACATAGAACACTGCAATGTAGGCTTCACAGCTGTTGGAATCATTTATGATGCTGTCGTACGCGAGCAGATACAGTCAGTCTTCCCTAGCGTTTTGAGGATTGCCTTTATTTATAGAGTCATTTCATCTCCGAGGCGATGTTCAGTCTTTGTGAGTGTATTATCCATACACACCGTACAAAGCTCAGTTCACTGCGGGTTCCTCAAACTGGCCAGCTGGTAGCCGGTGTAGTATCAAAATATATCTTCAGATAACTGGAACTCATGATCTAGTAACTGCACAATCTTCATTACTACAAGGTTAAGAGTACCAGGTACAAGGCGTATGTGGGACACCTCTCCATAACCTAACGTTTCCTCTCTTCTGAAGACATTTTCATTGCCCTTTTCTGTGACTCAAAGCTAACGTCTGTATTTTTCTATAAATTCTAAAATAACTAAACTTTTATTTCAGAGAGTTTATGTACGTCATCCGGTATTATGTAGTTAGGCTTAATAATTAATAAATGACGGCTTACAAACTAACTGAACATAAGAAAACGACACAAACGTCCATTCCCGTGGGGATTCGAACACACGACCTCTCGGATTTTAGGTCTGCATGCTACCAACCACGCTACGTTGGCCGGTTCGTAATTTATTCATTTGACCGTAATTACGTCGTTTATTCTGCATATTGATGAAAGTTATTTGAGAAAATTTCTTTATAAGTTATTATTTAAAGGTAATTTGCCTCTGTAGTTATTACAACAGTTTTTTTGTCTTGAGGAGGTTGCTTACATGGGACTTTTACCTTTGTCTAAAGATTGGAAGTAAGGAAAGAATAAGGATGACTCTGGCACGTGAACCATGTACCACATCGCCATCATATACAAGTTACTGTACACCGGACGTGCAGGCATCACGACTCATTTCATGCAATGACATACAATGTATAGTGTGACGTGACTATGCAACAAAGCACGCCTCTACCGTAGTTTAGTTTGTGTCGGTATATGTAACTTTGATATACAGTTGTCCGAATATGCAACATTTGACAATGTTGGAGAGTTTTGAAATAGAACTCTGAATCGAAAGTGACACTAAGTAATAGCCCGGAATGTTTTTTTATTTCGTAAGGAAACACATCTGAGAATTGTGTAATAGTATCGTCAAAAAATATTTCTTTAAATTATAAGTAACGATGTTAAAGCGCGTAAACTTGTTGTTATTAATTTCGCACCGCTATTATTAATATAACTCACGCACTTTACACAATTTATATGATTAGTTATAGGCAAACACTATCCTTCAAGCATGTCAGATATGAGCATTTGCTTAAAACACATATATATAATAACATATGTTTAAAATGTAACAATTTTTAAGTGAATGAAAATAAATGACAACAGTAAATGTTAATCACCATATATTCGTGAATAAATGCGTAAACAGTTTTTAGGAAAAGTACTGATTGAGAGATAAATGCAAATTTTAGATACAGTGTTCGTGTATTCGGCGCTACCGATCAAGTTTTCCTCTAGCTACTTGTACTGTTCAGCAGATGTGATCCATACAACGTTTTTGCCCGGAAAGACCGGGGAGCGAAACACAAGAAGAAACAAAAATATGTATAAAAAATATTCCCTGAGACTCGAAGCTAGAGGTCGTGACAATGCTCTCTAAATGACACGTTCCTTCTACAGTCTATCATTACGGTGAATTGGGTAGAGCTACTGGTTATACCCTATCTACCTTCTTTTCATTAGCTTGCGGCCTGCTCACTGCTGATATTTGATTGCTGGCTTCTCGACTGCATTCTACGGGCAGAATGACTGACAAACCTAGCGTTCGAAATATTGCGTCTGTGGCCTGAAGCACTGGCACATCTTTCTGCTTTCACGCGTCTTTTTACGTGCAAGGTTTTTGCGAAATTATTACAAAATATAAGGAAGAAAATAAAAGCTGAACTTTTATTTCAAGTTAATAAATGTATAAAATATATCAACGTAATAATACCTATTATGAATTTTGTTTTAAAAACAACATATCCTACAAACTCAATTAAGTAGAGTAAATTAAGACAATTATTTAAATTACAACACATGGCAAACATTATATTTATTACCGATGCGTTTTATTTTTAAGAACTATTCCTTTTAAAAATACACAAGACTGAAGAATTCTGTATAGATTTGTTTGTAAATATCAAACATTTTTAAAATCAGAACTGTGCAAAACGTGTAAATTCTCCCCTACAAGATCACAAAGCATGTTAAAAACTACGTTTAAGTTATAATTACTGAATTTATACAGCAATACAACCATTCCTGAACGTAGACAACTTATAATTTCAATACGAAAGTTGATCGGTAATCAAGCAAAAAAAATTTTTTTTGAGATGTGAACAAATCACTATCGAACTGATTGAAACTGACAATATTTTACTGCTCTTGTGAGAATGCATATTGTTATGTTTGTTATAACGTATTTCCGTTTCATATTTTATGACTGAAATATTATGTATATAACTCCTATGTGTTCTTACCTTATCATAACATAAAAAATTTGTAAACAGGTAATTATAAACACTGTATTTGCTTTTTAAAGTTGTGACATGCATAATATTTAAAATTTTGCAGAAATGGTAACTATATAATAAATATCTGTAAATAATAATAGACTTAGGTTTACTTAGTGCTAATAAGTGTTATATTAACATTGTGCATTTACAAGATGATGTGGTTATTACAATATAAAGACAGCATATATTTATTTTATGTGCACCTTTAAACAAACGTCAAAATACTTAATTCGAAATAATAACGTGATATTCGTGAAAAAATGTTAACATGTAGTATATTTCCCACTTAAATAAAGAATATATGTTTATTATAATGCAATGTACAGAAACTGAATAAATAATGTTGCACATTACAAATGCATGCACATCAGGAACATTCCGATTACAAACTAAAGATTGCTTCTTTACACGTTTATAAACATAAAAAATTTGCGTTCCTAAATTTTAATCTCAAGAAATGACGCAGTATAAGGAATAAACTGTTTACGACAGTCCCTTAAAATGCTGGAGTTTTTATAAAGGCCATCTTGAATAAGACAACTTTATGTAATTTTAAGTGCCACTTAAAAATAATTTAAAATTTCCTTAATTTTGATGTCAGTTCAATTAAATTTAATACGATACTCAGTATTTTACAGATATATACAGCTCACAATGTTTCTTAATACTGTTTTTCCTTTTTAAAGGGGCTATGGTGGCCGAGTGATCAGACCGTTCGCCTTCCACCAAGACGATCCGGGTTCGATTCCTGGCCGGGTCAGTCCCCGGATTTTCGCATGCGGGAATCGCGCCGTTAGGTTGGCGGGTTATCTCGGATATCTTCCGTTTCCCCCGCCCAGTTCCGGCACCGCTCCACACTCTCCTCATGTCACCCCTCACCAGAACTGAGGTACTTAACGTTATGCGCTGACCAAAATCTCTCTCACCCCCTAATTAAAATTACCTTATAATATTTCTTACTCGGCAAACAAAAGGACGCAACGAATATCCATTAATTTTAATTAAAGCACATACTCTGTTTCCTGAATCTTAATGTTAACTGCTTAAAGATCACCAACCTTTATACTTTTCTAGGAGAATAGGAAATTATAAGGAAATCATTCAATTATATGACTTTCTATTGACTTGTTTAGCGTTTAACAGGAACCAGTTCGTCATATAAGAATTACATTCTCAGTTACAGCTAAGTTGTGTTATGTTTGAATGCATTACATAGAAATCGTATCTCATGTGAATAAAATATATTTTCGCACAGAAATAAAATACTTCATATCAAAAATTTAAAACTGAAAGGACTTCATAAAAATATAATAATTTCAAGGATTACGTCTGTGGAGTTCCCATTTCACATATTGTTAACTGAGCCCCTTAAAAATATTTCATAAACCGTGGCCATCACTAATCACCAGGCACAATTCTTAGGCAGCGGAAGGCGAGGCGAGTGTGTGTGTTTGGGTTGTGGTGAGGGATGTGGAGAGGGATGTGGAGAGGATGTGGCAAATTAGCGGTAGTTACCTATCGGATCGCGTAATAGCCTGCAAGAATGTCGGTGAAGGAGTTCCATTATTGGAACCATGCTAATAGTCCACTTTGTCGAGATGGCCAACGATGCACTAGGCAATACAGTGGGGATAGTACAACTATAAACACTGTGTAGTGACGTCCGAGTGGGGAGTTATGTGGACGTCGGAGACGGTAAACGAGGAAATAAATCGCCTGTGGTGCTTTACGAGGATAATACGGCAACACTTCTGCACGAGAGTACAGTACGCAGACGTGCAGGAGGAGAAAGATATCTTAGTTTTATGTCGGTGATCGGCGAGCTGTGTGTGTATTCTGGAAGTGCTGGCGGAAGAAAGAACTGTGGTTAACAATAAGACAGAAGCGGAAGTTTTAACGTCTCAGAGGATTGGTCTAAAAGCTAGCTTAAATAAATAAATATATATATATATATATAAAGCGATAATTTATTTACTTTTAAAATTACGGTGAATATTTAATATGCCTGTGATAATGTGAGTAAACATGAATATACATTTTCTCACATTAAATTTATACAATTCATTCATAAATTCCCATGTTGAAAGGCGAAACTGGAAATTCCCAGGAAAACTTATCGGAGATGTGTTATAAAAATCGCGATTCCTATATATGTAACAAAACATTAGTAAAATATCTACAAAGTCATATTAATAATATGAAGTAAAATGTTTTTCACTTAACTGCTGAACGAAGCTAAATTACCCATCTTACGGGAAAAATGCAGCCGCTGAAATATATCCATTGTGCGCGTTTTCGAAGGATTGGGTGTAAAAAAGTAACACTTGTGGAATACAATATACTATGCACTATAGTAAACAAAAATATAAAATGTACACATTTGTGACATGTAAATGCATTGAAAGATATGTACTATGAGATGAAAATATAGCACCAAATTAGACCAACAGAGCACAGGGACATACAAGGGGTATCCGAAGGATATCTACTTAGGCTATTCAGGATATCCTAAGGTTTTCATAAGTTATTCTTAAAATGTTCCTATTAATTCTGTGGGAATACCAAATTAACGCTTGCGGGAAAACCGTGGGACATCCTCGCAGGATACTGATGGGACATTCCTGCAGGATCTCCACGGGATTTCCCTTCAGGATATGTGCTTGTCTTCATGGAAAAGGAAAACAAAAAGCACAGACGAAAAATAAATATTCTCCTAGTACTTTCATACTGTACAACCAATTTCTAATACTCTCATTGCCATGAAATTTTTCTACCCTAATATTGTAGGCTTTATACCCATAACCATGAAGTCTCAAGTTCAGTATGCCAACCATTAGTCCACGCCACCATTTTGCGTGCCTGTCGACTTCCTAAGTCTTACCTACACAAGTTAAAGTAAAATAAATGTTATATTCATAGTGTGTTTCAAATATTTTTAACATAAATAATTGTGTTAGTAATTAATATAACAATTTATCTTACCGAAAAATAGTTACAACTGACTTATTCAAAAAAATTCACCCAGAAATGTATAGGATTGATCGTTAAGATGTCTTTCTGAAATTTACATGGTTCTTCACGGTATGAAACTTAGATTATTCACATTAAGGTTTTACTGGCTCAAAAACACTTAAATTTTTATTACTGCTAGTTTCAAGAAATTAAAACTATTCGGACATTCGGGACACTTATGGGCTGAATCTAGGATATCCTGAGTTGTGTGGATTGGGATATACCGAAAGATAATTTTGGATTATCTAATTAATATATACCTGTGGAATTTTCCAAATATTGCGCCACCTCAAAATAACCTTTAAATTACTTTAATGATATTTTCAATTTATTTTGACAATTATATTATTTTAACCTAAGCATCCCTATGTTACATAATCTCCTATATCTCAAAACAAATTAAGTATTATTACAATATCCTAGGAGTAAACATAGTACGCCCGAGATGTATTTCGGACATTCGAAACATTTGTGGATATCCCTAGGTTATCCTGTGTTGTGTGGGGACTGTACGAATGAAAATATAGACAGGATAATATTGTCAATATTAAAAAGTGTGGACAAATGACTGACTTATAAAATTAAAGTTGAAATTATACAGTGAACTAAACTGTAAGTTGCTTTGTAGAAATTGTGAATCAGAAAATTAATAATTTTAATAAAGAGATATACAGAGTTTCGAGTAAAATGAAGAAGGAAAATGGTTTACTTAATTTGTAAAGTAGGATACACTTTTTCCAGCAGAAAAAAATTGTTGATAGTGATGCTAAGTAAGAGCAGAAGAAGTGTGACGCTATCAGACAGAGCCAATTAACAGAGCAGTTTTAGTAATTTCCAAAGTACGGGTAGCAACGATAGTTACATCATATAGACTGTATTACCAACAGTCGTTCGAATTTACCTGCACTCAGTTTATCGTTTCTGGAAAGAACAGCGTATTTAATACCTGGTAGTAATGCTGATAGACTTGTCACTTTGCAGAAAATATTTCCTACCCCTAAGGAACTCCGTTCTTAATACAGGTACCAACGATACACTCAAAATAACCATAGAGTCGTATTATATAAACACAATGATAATTTTGTGATTAAAGTAGGATAATTGCATCAGACATTTCTGTAGCTGCAAACATGTCCTAAAAATGCAAGATGTCCTCGTATATTATTTTTATCATTAGGAAGTTCGTTTGTCATATATCCGGCCCCGTCATCACGATTTTGGGTTTCTGTATTTTTTTATTTCGAAATTACTTTAGTTGACTGCAGCATTGAATTCTTCATGCAAATCATGGTCGAATCATTGCTCTATTTGAGTCATTGGTTTCAGCTCTTAGAACCTTGATGTTGGAAATTATACCAAACTACATTCGTCGTATATATTATTTCCTATGCGAATGTGTGAGGTATAACATGCCACTTGGAACCATATTTCCTACACTTTGCTTTCACTGTAGTTCTTAAGGAGAGTTCCTTGTTAAATTATCACAATTTCAAGATGCTTTATTTACTCTAATTTCTCATATAATATTATAAATACGACAATAAGTATATTTAGGGAAAGAAAAAAAAGTCGTATCTTTGTTAGTAGAGTCGACGTTTTGATACTGGAATATCAATAGAATTGTAAAAGTTATGATTCCAGCGAAATATTGTAATATAAATACAATTCATTATAGTGCTTATTCTTTTTGTTTAACTAATGATTTATCTATAGTAACCTAGATGCATCCTTTGTGAATAGATTTTGTACGAAAAACGATTAAAGCGAGATGTGTTTTCGTATTTTCTGTCTTTTTTCTCTTATACACTCACAGAAACTCACCCCTTTGTTTCTACCCTTAGTGTGCCTTCACAGACGAGAATACGCTCAGCTGTTGCTGAAAGTGTGCGTCCGTCGACCTCTTGCTCTGGTCTTGTTTATGTAGAGACTGTCCATAAAGTGTAGTCGGCAAAGAATCAGCCAACTCAACAGCATACATTGCTGGCAGCTATAATTCGCATAACATATTTCATGAGCTTTATCAAAGATCCGTTAGAAAGGGAGGGTCCACAGTAGTAGACGCAGCCATTTCAGTTTGAGCATCAAAGTCAATTTATAAAATGGCCTCTCAAATGACAGCTGTAACATAACAATGAGCATTTCGTGGTGGCTGCATTCAGCATTTGGTGAACTTAGTTATACGGTTATAGTTTCAACATCCACCGTTCAACGACGTGAATGTCACGAGTATTAGATAAGAATTTAATATGAACACCAACATGCCAGACGAACACATGCTAACTGAAACCCAACTTTATGGAAAATTTGACCTTACCAGAAACGCATACAAGGGAAAACAAAAAAAAATATATATATAATATAGCTACAATAAAACAAACTATTACATGATGAGCAGAAATATATGAACACGACAGTCAAATTGTGAGCAAATAGTGACGTGCAATAAATTTTTACACTTAATTCTGAGAACATATAGTCAAAATGATGAATTGGAAACCAAAGCCCCTCTTCTTCAAACCTCACTGAGCCCGAGAAGTTAAAAAATTCATTCAGAGCTCAACAGCAAGTTCGTACGCATTGCTGAGAATGACGTGCGTGTAACAATGGTGGAATGAAATTGTGGAAGGAAAAGATCTCTGAGAGAACCTTACCGCAAACAACACGTTTCCTAAATACAAAAATCATGACCGGACCGATCGGGAATCGAACAAGAATCGTTATTGTGAGAGGCAAATTGATTTACTACAACACCACCGAGACCCCTTTCACTCTGGAGAAAATTGAGCGAAAATTATACGAAAGTGGAAACACCAATAGCTCGAAATTATGTAACCTGACAGCTATTGTTTTGGCGTTTGAAGCACCTCAGTTAAAGAGGCTTCGTGATGTTTGGCGAATATACAGCTGTGGATTTTAGTGCCGTAAAAATTGAGAATCACCAAATCAAATTTGAATTTGAACTGACAAAGCTATTAATTCAATCTTTAAGGTTATAAAACACATAAATAATTTGTATTTTGTTACAACCTCGTGGTAAGGAAACATTTACGGAAGAACATTCTAAAGTGAGAAAGTATGGTGACAGTCTTGCTACTTAAATGTAGTTGCTGGTCGCAACTCCCTCCCTCCTGAGAGAGCAAGTCAGTAGATAAGCTCTGCTCGGACAGCGAGAAGCAAGAAAGAAGGAAATGTCGCCACCCCTCCTGTGGGGACTAATCTAATCGCACTATCTCCTGCCAGAGTATCAGGATGCGAATTCGTCCATTCAAACCATTTTGATACACCCGTTTATTGAGGTGACCAACAGCACAAGACAATAATCAAGACAAGATCAAAATCTTTTACGACTGTTACATGCATCTTAGTAGGGAGTTGTGGCTGGTACCGGAGTCTAGTATTAAATTTAATGGGTCACATACAGTGGTAGATGAGTAAGCAAATCGTAAAATGAACTATTAATTCGCTAATGAAAATTGTCTCTTTGGACAGTGCTTATAACACAAAAGTAAATATATTACGGTGTTCGATATGTTCACTGCGACTGTAAAAATGTGTTGGTAAGTGAGCAGTGATTTATATGTAGTGTATGTGATGACAATTGTGAGGGTGTGAAGAAATATATTTTACACATTTCGATAATGTTGTTTATTAGCGTCTCTTAAGTATCCTTGATACTGTGGCTTGACATATTTCATAATAGGTACATGTTTTGTGAAGTTTGTTGTCGTTACTATTTAGAGGTAGAATATTTGTTGTTCAAACGATCTAAGTTTAAATTAATAAATGGGGGGATAAAAGCCTTATCTATATCTGTTATGGTTAACAGGAGTCTCTGAAAATATGATTTCTGAAAGCTCAATGTTTGCGTTGCGCGTATATTCATGTTTCTGTTAATAACCGTTATGAGAACGTAAATTCATTCCAGGAAACGTAAAATAAAAATTATACTTAGCTGTAAGTTTTTCCTTTAGTCCGGTCGTACGTATTTACTGAGAGAAAATAGTAAAAACGATTTAATTGGCATTTTTATGGCATTAGTCCTTAGACTACTGAAGGCTAAGCAGAAATACCATAACGCACGTAATTCAATCCTTTAGCTTTTGACACATGCAATGACAACATACTGCTACAGACATAATCTGTCTGCTATTGGACTACAACGACCATGGTCGGCCGCGAGCTCTTAGGCCAACTATTCTCGTTCACCACTTACCCTGTCACTTCTGTGAGCAAGGAGTTCAACTGGCGTCTGTCTTCCCCTAGAAAACTTCTCTGAAGAGAACTGGGCAGTACCCAGTGTATCGTACGTAAACAAAAGTTTATTGATGTCGACACAAGTAAGGAGAGAACGCGGAAAGCTGTGACTGAGATTACATGTGCATATACGTATATATATATATATATATATATATATATATATATATATATATATATATATATATTAAAGTAAGAATATTCCTTTTTTGTTGTTTTTTTACTCGTTCTATGTTTTTATATTCTGTAAGCAGCAACTCAGTATTAAATAATAAAAACTTAAAACTATAGAAATATATAAACACATGTGTATATATATACATAATATTATTTTATGTAAGACAACAACTCCACATGAACAGTATTTCCTGACGTACGAAATGCAAAGAAATCTAGGACAAAATAATTAAAAGTACATAAATATAACACATGTACACACATATATATTTATTTGTTGAGTTATTTATCTAGTTATTTAATTATTTATTTATATGTTGTGTACATCACGCGTGTGAGAAAAAATATTATTATTTTCTGTTTTTGATAACAGAAGACATGTGTAAATAAATCTTGCTAATTATTTCTGAAATTTTCTTGTTTTCACAAGAGATGTTTAAGTGTACACGAAGCTAGGTATTACGCCATTTTTAAGTAGCAAGTAGCAAACATGTTATTTGTCAAGTAATGTGAACGATGAAGCATAAGTAGATAAAAAACACCCGTTCAAATTTAATAGATACTAAAATTCACACTACGCTATGGCACCAATTGAATATAAAAATAAGGCAACATGAGTTTACCCAAAGAGAAGAATATGTGTGTTACAGGCCCGCCGCAAACGATCAAAATTGTGTCAATAAGCTTGCGACAAGAATTAAATCGTGTGTAAAAAGCTGGCAGTAATCATGTTTGAAGTTTGCCATTTGTCACTATCACTACAAAAACGCGCTGCATGCATCTTTTTAAGCTAAGTTAGGCTTGCATTATAAGTCAAGATTATTATTATAGCTTTCAGCAAGCTAACTTCACAAGTCCACACTAGAAGAAGAACAGTTTATTTTATGTATTAAAGAATTCTCAATTTCATTTAATGATGTGTATTTGCCGACGTGGAAATTCATTAAACAGTCTGATAATTTTCAGTTAGTTCGAGGCTCGGACTTGCGACCCATGGTAACTAAGCCGGCATGCTAACCATGAGGCCACCATGATCACACAGTGGGTGAACGAGTTATTAATTAGTTAGCTAACTTTTCGTTGGCAAGCTGAAGTTTGTGAATTAAAAAAAAATCTTTGAAAACAAAATTATGTACTGTAGGTTCTATATTACTAAAACTAAAGTACCGTAAACTGGATATACTTTGCACCAACATGTGTAACATTTCACCACCAATAATATTTCTGTGTATTATTGATTTGTGAAATATTAGTGACCATTATCTGACTATGTCGAATTAATTTTTAGAATACCGACCCATCATCTGGTTTCTATTCACCAAACGTCCTATACAAAAATATATTTGGTGGTGCAAAGTTACCTATGCTGGTGCGCAGTATACCCACTTTACGGTAGTAAGTATGTATTCAATAAGACTTCAAATGAACAAATTTTATAATATTCTTGGCAATTTACAAACGTAGAATAAAATGCTCATACAAGCTCATTGAATTCTTGTAGCAAGTTTCAAGAGCAAGAACTATTTAGTGTATTGTAAATAAAATGAAAGCTTACTACAAGTCCGAATCAGGCTTGAAGTCAGTCACATGATCCAGTAAGTTTGCATTGGTGTGGTCAAGTTCAAGTGAAATGCAAGTTTATCGCAAACATTGTTCGGGCTTACCGGAAGTCTTACTCTTAAGATTTTTTTTTACCAGAGGGCAAAATAAATATTTACTCTAACGAAACAAACTGTTAACAGAACAAAATGCTAAAACAATACACCTGGTAATGTTGACGAAACAATTTATGTAGTTTATTTAGCATTGCACTACGCCAGACAGAATATTTGGTCAACGAAAAAAAAAAAAAAAAAAAAGATTGGGATTACGCAAATGCACATTTTGTTGCTCAAACCAAATCTTGGAGCGGATCCACAATCCTCCGTTGTGCCTTCAGAGCTTTGAACTTTGTCTTCAAATGCCAGACTTCCTAATGCCGAAAAGTTCCATCCAAACAAACTATGTTCTTGTTGTTACGTGCTGCTTTCTATACGTCCAAATGAAAACAAATCAATGCTTATAAACACAAAATTTGCAATTTGGCCTATTAACTGGAAGTGTTTATAAACCGTACGTAAAAAACTTGGCTGCTGGTATACACATAGTGAACTGTTCCGACTGCGACTGCGCACTGTGAATTATCGTGTAATTTATGTACACGTAGTTTTTAATCAAACCTCGAGAGTTATTTTAGCATTTCTGGAACAATTACACGTATAGCTAGGCCTATGCTAGTATTTTATGATGTTTCGTCTAAGTCCAAATAAAATCTTATGAAAGGATTCTTAAAGGAATAAAAAAAAAAAAGAACCTTGAAAGGTTGATGTAGGCCTATACAACTGCCCAAAATAAACATATTTAGCTGTACTAACCTAGTGTTACACATAAGCAGCAAAATAAGCCTAAAGAGGTATTTCGATTAGGCAGCATGCGTTATTACATAAGGGTAGCATTTTGTTGAGTTTGTCTTCCACATATGAAGTTTGGGCGTGTTAGAATAAATCCACAGTAAAATGATTACGAAATCCTACATCACGTACTTTACATTGATCAAAGCAAATTTATATTATAAATTGAGCAGCATTTGTGCTTTTGAAGAAAACTCAGCAAATATTTTAATTAACTATAAACATAATATTAAACATCTAAAATGAAAAAAAATTATAAATAAAAAATAATAATTTTAACATTGGCTAGCATGCATAACTCGGTTCATGACACAGGCCCTTCGAACGTAAGATGCCGCGGAAAATAAATCTATAGGGAACTTGAGTGTTGAAAGGGATTGTTAAGGGCGTTCAGTTAGGGGAAATCATAATTTTACATTTGGATGAAGCAGTGTCAGTTTTGTGTCAGTTTTGTAGTTGTTACTTGGGAGTAAAATGTTTAGCACAGCCAGTTTTCCCATAACGGCATTTCAAAGTCAACATTTGCATGTTTTTAGTTCATACACCCCTCGAAAATCAATCAACACAATGGAACGAAAGAATTCGCAGCATAAGTACGTGTCACGGGCTAGCGCTTTAAGTATATAAAAATCCTGTTCAAAATACTTTTGCATTAAAAAAAATCCTAAATGTAGTGAAAAATTTTCAAAACTCTAAAATTTTTTAAAAAATACAGAACATTGTTTGAATGGGTTTTTATGCACTTAAAACCCTAGCCTAGGATGTTTACAGGCTGAGCCGAAAATATGTACCCAATTTGAAATATTTATTAAGCAACGACGAGCACAGATACACTAAATATCTACATTGGACATGATAGGGTAACTCAATTTTTTTTTACGTTGTTTTGAAAATTATATCTGCAAAGAGGTGGCCGCTATTACGTGCTGACCGTCTCGGCGACTGACCAATTGACGCCCTCACAGCTTGGATGTTTGCAGGTGTCGGTGCTGTCCGAGGACACCATGGAGACTTACTCTTCAATTCTGACCCTGTACGGTGCTATGATGCAACCCAGTTAGAAATAGTTTTCATATTTGGCACCGTCCTATTTGGCCGAATGTTGAAGTGTCTTGGTAAGGCTCGTTGTGTCGCAATGGTGGATTCACTGTTCCGAAAGGACATTTTGATAGGTAGTGTAAGCGCATGTTGCCGACTATCCTGTCACATACTGTGCCATAGTGATGTGTATATACCACCTTCCCCCCTCTCCTCTCTCCGGCCAATGTCCTTGGCAATGACAAATGCTATTGACATATTCTGTAATTATTTCCCTTCATGTTTCGCTTACGCACAAGAGCCAGCGGGTCACGGACAAATTCCGAAACCGTCTTGCGGAATGTGTCGCAAATGGCGGCCGTCACCTTCCTGCTATTATTTTCCAAAAACACACAAAAACATTTTGAGTTACCCTATCATGTGCAATGTTTATATCTGGTGTATCTGCATTTGTTGTTTGCATAATAAATATTTAAAATTGTGTATATATCTCTTTGGCTCACTCTGTACTTTCGCTGTGAATTATTTCGTTTCATTATGTTAATTAGTTTTAAGGAGTTGGGGGTGTGTGAACCAAAAATATGCAAATTTTGACTTTGAAATACCATTATGGGAAAACTTACTGAGCTAATTAATTTGGGAGATGCGAAAATTTACTCCCAAGTAATTTCTACAAAACTAACACTGTTTTATGAAAATATTAATTTTTGATTTTTCCCCACTTGAACGCCTTATAATCCTTCCAATAGTCAAATGTAAATAAAAGTGTTGAAAATGCTGATAAACTGTAAATGCGTGTGTTTTTATAGCTAGTCTGGGTAGAATCCATCATCTTGTTTCGTTTATCGAAAAAAAGTATTCAGACAATAATAACGGAAGCACTTACTATTCGTATAAAATCTTAAATCAGTATGTAACTGTAGCTTTCAATATAATTTTTCATAGACAGTGGAAATAACTTGCGTGTAGCAATGTCTCTCTTTCTATGTTTATATTTCAGGACAGTTTTGTAAAATGTTAATAAATAATTAAGTAAGTTTCATTAAAAATATGCGAGTGGTTTAGATGTAATTTTTGGCATTTGTATAGTTTTAATTGCATTGCGCACATTGTTTTAAGGATAACATCTAAACTGGTTTTCTGAGCTGCTTACTTTGGTAAGATCTGGAAAAATAAGTTACTAAAATTTGTTTCAAATATCCTTACAATCAGTTATGATATAATAGTTTATTCTCTATCTCAATGCAAAACGCATACAAATTCAAAATTACAATCTCAGGTTTTCGGCGTTATGACCTCTATTATGTATAAGTGAATAAAGAAATGTTAAAGAAGTTACGGTTAGTTACCTTAGCGTGGTTTACTACGTGGTATGTCACTGAATATTTTATCGATATTGGCTTCGCAAAAAGTAGAAGTCAATTGATGTGTTCAGCATTTATTTATCTACCACGCACTCGTAAGGTTTCACAGAATTCTGTAACATAAATATTGTACATTATATTCTATAATAGCGCGTTTGACGCTTTTTTTTTGTTTGTACGTGTCGTGCAGCGAGTATCGCATTGCCACCCACAGCATATCTCCCCCAGAGTTTGTTCCTAGAATAGAGGGAAGTTACAGCGAGGGAGAGACTGTGAGTCTGCAGTAGCGAGAGACGATGACTCCGATCCCGGTGAAGGGTCACCCCAAGAATGGGGACCGCAGCGAAAGGAGAAGAAATAAAGATGGGGCGTGTGACTTTCCGCCAATTGTGTCGCGACCCTTGACCCTAACATGGCTCTGAAGGTCCGTCGTAAAGCTCCCAGGAGTGGCGAGGGGGCTGCGTAACGGCTTTTTTTGCGCGATAGATCAAGATAATTGGCATGATTGCCTTGATGCTGGCTGGTGACTGCTACAGCAACTTCCAAACCATACTTCTCAGATCTAACATGATAATTATTTCATATGCTGCCCAGAATTGGATTTTCTTTAAGTGCGCTTATAAAGATTTGTCCCGAGCATAGGTGGTACATGTTTTCTTATTAGATTTGTGAATTACGTTACTCAGTAAATATTTGCTGACAAACATAACACACCAATCCAATAATTGTAAATATTTTACCTGCACAACTAAAATAACTCTTACAATTAAGGCTTTTAGTATGTTTCATGAGGCGGTGCACATAATTACAAATTTGAATTTAACGTTTTAGTTTTCTTGTACATTCACGTAAACTATACACATTCATAATGTGATAAACCAATACTATCACCCTCATTCTGAGTTTTCTTATATTATTTTAGACAACGATGAAAGTCTCGTATAAAACACAGACAGAAAAATACCAAATTATACCGTTAAACCTATTTCAAAATTTTAAAATGTTCATAATATGGGATGTACACAAACATGCACACACGAACATGTGCGTCATTTCTCTCCCACTTTAAAACTGAAATAAATATTGCAATTAACGAGACAAACAATTAAAATTTTTAATGTGAAAAACTATACGGCAATTGCAAACGCGAGAGACGAGTTAAAAATATCTACGCAATTACGATGCAGGACCATGAGAACGTTTCAAAATGAAAAAAAAAAAAAAAAAAAAAAAACTATAATGTGTAAACATATGTATGGATATCGTGTAAAAATTATATCTTTGCATCATATTGCCAGGTCCAGATAATTTTGCTTACGTAAATTAACTTTTATAATTTTGCTATTCGTGACAAAATAAGTGATCGTTATACATCTAACACGAAGTCAGAAACCATCAGAGGATGTTTTTTGTAACGAAAGTGTGTATACTCCATCCTTATTGTGATGAAGTTCAGCCACATTTAAATATCTGCGCCAATGATATTAACAACCTCGCAACGACAAAATAAACTCCATGTGAGGATGCAGGTTTCTTTGATGTGGTAGAGAATTGCAGTGATTTAACTATCCTTGACTAAGTATGAGAATGTAAGGTCCTCGCGCTTACAGAAACCATAGTTCTAACACAGAGCCACTTTTAAAGCCATGATCTTTCATTTTGCAGTGATTTCGCAAATATTTTTTGAAACACAACCTGATATATGTATATATATATATATATATATATATATATATATATATATATATAATGTATTTTGGCAGTTTTAACACTTATATAGCATTGTTTGCATTTGAATTTTTCTGTTGCAAAACACCAAACAGATTTGAAGATTTCCCCCCCTAAAATATCACAAATTTTGTTGCGAAAGTAAGCCAAAATGAAACAAAATTATTTTTACCGACAAACCATACATTATTTAAAAAAAAACGCTCATCGTATTACTGATAACATTCACAATTTTTTTCAAAGCATTTGGTTTAAAATAATTTTGATATTTGCAATTATCTGAAATAAATTAAAGGTCGTGGCCTTAAGTTTTATTCGTATGCCGGCAACAATAAAAAATTTGGCACGTTATTGAATAACAACTATACTACTGAATATCTGCGTTGCGTTTGGTGACAGACGCAGGCAGCACTGTAAATGAAACCATATTTTTTATGTTTAGTATATTTTATAATTATTAGATTTACAATGTTTTAGAACACAAAATTTGTATTATGATATAATAGTACAATGCGATATCATTATATAATATTGTGTAGTACAGTAGCTATCGCTTACGTTGGCTACCTGCACGGAAGCTGTGCGGTGCAGAGCTTCGGCAGGTAGCTGTAGGTACTAATGTCTGAATAATACATATCATAGCCGTACATTATACAAGCATACTAATCGATAAACCATTTAACATATGTTTATCTTCGTGTACTGACCGACCTACGACCTATTTTCGCAGAGAAGAAGGAAAATTAATTACTCATAATATTTATTTTCTAATGTTCCACAATCTTTTTCACCCAAGCATACATTTGTGTTTATATATACATATATACATACATATACTGTCTGAACTTACTATTCGATCACAAACCAAGGATAAACCCAAATCATATCTGTCACCACTTATTCAAATACACTATTTAAACTCAGATTATTTGATTAGGTGTACTGCCTACCAGTTTTTTATATTCAATAGCAAAACTATTCTCACGTCCAAATATCTGTGGGATATTGATCATGGTATACTGCATGTATAAGTTGCCTAGTTTCAAAACCAGCTAATCACAACCACTCACTTTTTTAGAAAAACAGAAAATCCTCCGAGATTTTTTCGAACTATAACACAGCAGTGAAAATGTTCTTTCTGGTGTAAGGGCGTATCTAAATGTAGGCGACATAACTGTAAATAATGAAACAATTGTGTAGGCTTAATTTATTTAGTTAATTTAAATTTGTTTTGCCCTATCGGTTTTGGACTTGTAATGTTGACTTCGATATTTTTAACTGTTTAATCTTAAATACCGCGGACTACTAAACACAACGTTCTACAAACATACGTCGTTTAATGAACATATTCAATAATGTAGTCATAGGAATTTTTTTGATCATAAACAGTTCTGTATACCTACAAAATATGAGTTAGCAAACAGTATATAAATAATGTAAATTTTAAATAGGTTTACATACAGTGAAAATTCTGTACTCGTCAACTGGAATGTTAATTTAATCATTGAGGCACAATCTGTCGTAATATCACCATATCTTGAGCTTCAGAGTTGTGTGTGTAAAACGCGAGCTGGTCCAATATGTCCCAGTGCTCACCATGACTCCGTAGCAGAACCACTATATCTTGCAGTATATCTGTTTTTTACAGAAAGAGTATGTTACAGGTATCTGCTAGGTACTCAACAGGGCGAGGAGCCTTAGTGACCTTGCCCTACTCCAATTTACTGTGCCCCAATGCAACTTCGTTAAACCCAGAGGCCGCAAAACAAAACGAAGGACAGACTCCTACTATTTTCTTCTAGAATTTTCACATTCACTTATAATGAAACCAATAATTTCCTCTATTCCCAGTGTATTTATTTGTATTGTATATAAATTCTGAGTTGTTGAACTCCTGTCAATCGAGAGGTTATTTATGGTGTCTATGCTGGGGGTCGTTAAAATATAGCTTTTTACGGGTGCAACGCAAAATTTGCACCTGCGTTGCGTCTTGTTTCTCTGCATTGGAATTAAATACCCACACGCAGCAATAGGAGACCCTTTTTACTTGCTCTACACTTGGGATGCACTGCGTCGGTGCAAATTGCAGGCAGTGATGTTTAATGGGGGGTCTGGTTTTTGCCTCTCTTTACTTAGTTACAGTTTAGCTTTAGGTACACTCAGAGAAGCAATGAATACCAAATACCTCTCTGTCGCGATACACGCCTCCTTGCATGAAATTCCTATCTTGTAGACGTATGGGCTCAGTCCTGAGACGCACCTAGGCCTTGCACTTCTCACAGAATTCCGTATTAACACAATATAATAGGGTAGTTAGAAGAAAATGTTTTCAGTAACATCTTCAGCTGTAAAATAAGTTGATTGGGGCTTACACTTTCTTCGTCTACGAATACTTCCAGCAACCCCACATTATTGTTGCAATCGATTTTTTTTATACTTTGATGACTTCTTTCTCAGTCTTATATATAAAAATTCCCTTACTTGGCTGCAACCTAAAGTTCCAGTTGACTGGATTCTTACCTGCCTGTGACACAGCAGAATATTTCCAGTTGTAAACAGATTCATACGTTCCAACAGTACTGATGATATCTTCACTGCTCTTGAGGATTTAAGATCTAGGCCTTAGACTTAATTTCGTCCAAGTAGGTCGAAAATTCGGTCTAATGGAATGTAGAAGTTATCCACTAATGGAAACAACTGATTTTACTTAAGGCCGAGCATCATTTTGTAGCCATGAGTAAGTCATCTGTACCATAATTATTTTAATTATTGCCTCTACACCCTTCAGCCACTAAGGCCCAGGACCTAAGATAGGTCACTATTACACCGCCGGTGGTATATCGCAGAAGAAATACGGCAAGACATTTTGGAATAATCATTATTTAGCTGGCCGTAGTGGCCGAATGGTCGGATCACTCGGGGATCACGGTGGCCGAATTGTCAGACTATTCAACTCCCACTAAGACGATCCGGATTCGATTCCCGGCGAGGGTCGGTCCCCGGGAATCGTGCCGGATGACGCCGTTGGTCAGCAAGTTTTCTCTCGCATCTCCCGCTTCTCCCGCCCCTTCTTTACGGCGCTGCTTCACACTCACAATCGCTAAGAACCACGCTGTATGGCCAAAAATCTCTTACTCATTATTCGGCCAAATATAGCCAAATGTGTGATTGTAACTTACTCTGTGGACAAAGTGTAATATTATAATAATACAGTGGTCGTTATTAGTATGAGTACTTATCAGGAAATTTTGGTAATGAGAAGTTATTTTTCCTGATAGTCTAAATGAAAGTTCGGTTTTTAGTCAACTTTTCCTTTCTTCTTGTTTCAATTTGAGGTGTTCTTTGTTCAGTTGGCAAAATAGTAGACATGACTAGCTTTTGAACCGAAGCCAATGTTGTAGCAATTTATACTTTAATTATTTTTTCCAGAACAATAACACTAATAAAACACACATAGAAAGAATACCTCAATAGTTCCGGACTTGGTGTTTGCTTCTGCAATTCGGTTTTAGTGTTATTTTGTGGGCTTAACAGCGTTTAGAACTTAACCAAAAATTAACTTAACAGAATCTGGAGTTTTTGTTAATTTCTCTTGGAAACAACCTGTTGTGGAACTATATAAATAACTTAACACATGCACACTGAAACAATACAAAAGAAAGCATTCCTAGTTCATTTTCATTAACTTAAAGGGTTTTGTAACTGGGTGACATGTAGTAATGTCTTCATTCTGCTACTAGCGCGACTGACGTCGTCTTCCTCCAACTAACCACTATTTGCACGTACAGCTGTGTATAACAGACAACGTATTCGTACAGTATTAAGTATAGGCACTGTAAGTTATTAATACAACTTGAAATCAGCAAATAAAACTAGACTTTTCTACCTATATTTTCATTACAATGAAATATATTATTTTTTGGGTAGTTCAAAAACCATTCTGTATACCAGTATATGTACTAAATAATTTATTTATAAAAAAAATTAAGTAATAATTAAGGGGCATTGATCGCTACCACCTTGGATTTATCTGTTTCTTCTTGATAACTTCTGTTCCAGTCGATGTATCAAATTTTTTGTCACGACAAGGCATAGATACAAACTTAATCGATTTGCTGTAATTGCTGAAACCATAATATATTCATTATTTTGCAACGGGAAACAGCTGAAAAGGAAAAATTGCTTAATTTACGGGAGCGACTACAGAGGCCGCAACTTTAACAGAAACAATGCCATATGGATTCCAAAAAGTGAATGAAACAATAAACTATGCCTTGTCAGCGTGAAAAAAGTAAAATAATTTATCTATTCCCCGATTTATAAGAAAAACCGTAAAAGCGATTTCACAGGGATCAATCCCCCTTAATCGCTTACATATTGACATATTTGTGTAGAAAGCTAATCTGAGAGCAGTTTGCCAGAGGTGACAACTGCACGGTGGTGTGCAAAGCTGCAACAGATTGAAGGGTATTTTAAAATCGCTGAACGTGCGTAAGGGACGACTGCTAAGAAATGACATTCAAGGAATATTACATGGGCGTATACGCATCAAATGTATCCTCTCATCCTGGATGATTATTTTCTTCCGGCCAAAAATAGTCTAAATATGGGGAGAGGCGGAAGTTTTTTCGATTATTTGCATTTATTAACAAGAAATATGTTTTTTACGTAAAGCGGTCTTAAAGAAAATCATAACTTAACCAAATATTTCATTACTTGACTAATGGCAGCACAATTGTTTGCTATACTATTGTCGTATACGTCAAAACAAATATTTTTCTTCAACTATTATTTTATTATATCTATATTTTGGTTGGAGTGAGTCGATCCAACGCAATGATATTCAAGTAATAATCGCGCCCATACTACAACAGAATTGTTAATGGTTTCTATGTTCTGTGACAGTAGTGGAAATGTAATAATAAACTTGGTCTTCTAAAAGTTACCATACATTATAGTGAATGGGATCAGGTATCAATATTGATGCTGAAAAATGTTTCTGAAAAGAAGACAGTCGCACTGGTTGTTAAGTTCACGCCAGTCTGGTAATGAAGTTTCTTTCTCTGCGGGAGTCATTCTTGGTCACCCACAAACTCTGTGTACCTTCTTGTTCAATGATTTTTAAACGCGCTGCACAGTTCATTCTCAACAGTATATTTGGATGTCATGTGATAGCACAATACCCGCCCTGCATATACAATGCGGAAAATAAAAACTGGAAAATATCCAATGCATGGTGGCAGCCATGAACAGTTGGCAACGCCGCAAGACGGTGCGAATGCGGCAGGGAAAATGTTGACATTTAGTAATAATGGAACAGTGGTGCTGTTCACAGCGAACATTTGATTTATGTTCTATAGTAATTAGTATTTAAGTAAGTGACATTGAAAATTGATGTTCAGAATCTTATTCAGTCAAAATAATACAACCTTATTGAAAGGAAAAGATCTATCATTATTATATTCTTGAATCAAGATCACAATTCTGCGATCGATTGTTGAGTATGATATAGTAACTTTAAAAAAATAAGGCGTGTGTTTATATCATTTATTATACTTGATCGATTTTGAGTTTATTGCAGTTACTGACAATATAATCATAGATTTCTTGATGAGCGAAAAATGTATACATTAGGTTACACATTCTAGAGAACTGTTGTTGAGAAACCAGACATAATTTGAAAGAATGCAGGCAATATTAATTTATTTAGATATGCACAGAATTCAGCACTAGCCCGGTTTGCGATTTGCCGTATGGCACATGAACATTTCACAAGAGTATAAATTGAAAAAACTAGTAATATAAAAATATATGTCTATATTTCGTTTAGAAACCAGTAAGATATGCAAACTGTTTCTGAACTGCGCAGTAATAAAATGTTGTACATTTACAAAAGAAATTCTTTGGAATCTAGTGACCAAAAAATATTTTCGTAAATTTACCAAATATTGTAAACTTTACAGGAAATGCTTGTGAACATACAAATGTGTCTGTATTTACAAAAAGTTTTGTATTTTTACAAATAATAAATGTTCATTTACAAATAAATTTTTGTACATTTTACAACAATTATTTGAGCTGTCACAAAACATATTTTGGAAA
>PNEQ01040394.1:0-52500 GCA_003012365.1 Medauroidea extradentata | reverse complement strand
TTTGCCGGTCGAACATAGCGGAGAGTAAGTTCAACCCAGTGTAATGAGTGAAGACATGTTGGTCAGCAATTAACATACAGGCCTTTAGCGGTGGTAAAGGGTTGGCATGAGTTGAGTATAATGGAATACAGGGGCAAGGAAAACAGGAGCTCATAGATAGAACCCTGAGACCAACGGTATTGTCCGGCAAGATACCACATATGAAATTCCGAGTCGACCCCACCGGAAATTGAGACCGGATAATCTTGTCGAGTGGCGGATACTCTAGCCACTTCACCAATGCAGTTTAAACCCAATGAAATAGTTAACGATGATACCAGCCCAGACGGTTTCACTTTATGACCATCGTAAAACATTGTATGAGGGTTGACGTCACCAGTAACGTGCATGGCTGTTTCGACTAAGGAGAATGCAAAATTGAACTGAAGAATGTCACGCTCCTCTGCACAGTGGTGCATGACCCAACATAGCAAGCTTAACTGACATTTGACTGGGAATCATCTTGATTAGATTGCTTGCAACTTTGGAAAATGATATGTGTACAGATACCTCTGCTCATCTCGTTAACCTGGGTGCATTTATGGCCTGTTTTTACGTGTGAATTTTTGTGGGTTTTCGGCAATACGTCCCAACATTTTGTCCGGAAACCTGGCAGTTATTACTTTACAGTTCATGCTTCTTTTTGGAAAATGTATCTGTCTCCCGCAACTGTTAATCTTAAGTCGGGAAATTCCTATCCTAGAGTGTAATGCCGAATTTTACATTACACTGTTATTTAACATAAATTTTTCTGTATTTTTACCGAGACACAATAGTAATTAAAAATCGCTGATAAAATGATGTCAAATTACTCCAACATTCGGTGAGATTCACGCTGCCTGCAACAATTCTGTTAAATCCCACAATTTTTTACAGTCTACGGCAGAACATCAGTTATCAAAAATAATCTTCATGTGTTTTCTCAGTACTCAAAATTTAATTATTAATCAATATTGGCCGTAGCGTTTAAGTGAAATTGTGGAAAGTTGGATTCAATGGCGTATTCTCAAAGCGAAACCGATACGATGGATTACTATGGAAGTACATGACAAGACGTATGTGTGAAAACTGTACATGGATAGTTTTATATCCACTAATAAAAAAACTCGCCACTATTTTTGTAATACCTTTATTAAGTTTGTATCTAATGTTTCATTTAATGTAAACGTAAACATTATATATATATATATATATATATATATATATATATATATATATATATATATATATATATATACAAACTGAATCTTTATGAAATCAAAGTAAGAAGCTTTGCTAAAGACAGTTACATTAAAGTTATAGTTTGAAAAACTAACAAAATTACACTTTTGTAGACGTTTTAACTAAAAATTAAAATTAATCATTAAAGATCAAACTTTTGTCCAACAGCAAACACTATACTTAATTTTTTAAATAAGTTTACATTAGGAATAATTTTTTTGACTCAAAAAGTTAACTTTAATGTATAAGTAATTACTGGACGCTGGATATCAGTTGTCTTAAATTATTCTAGGTAGATATTCGTAAAGGTAAGGCAGAATCACTACGAAAAGAAAGTAGAGAGCACGTTATTTTTTTACATATAAAGTTAATTTTTCTGTCAGTTTCGTTATCCTTTCTTTTAAATAATTCAAATGTTAAGATATACAGAATTGTGACACATGCAGTCGCTGTTGGCCAAAAACTTTATGTTGAAAGATTATTTTAACTTTTTTTTCGTATTGTTTTTTAAACGACATTTCTAATTTTTTCTAATTATTTATTTGTTTTATACGTTTTAGCCTTAAAAACACAATGAAGATATAAATATTAATTTATTCCTCAGTTATTTAGAATGTTCTGTATTCTTTATCTGTCTCAGACAGATTGCCTTTTTTATAATGTTAGGGACTATCCGGTCATAGCTATGTCATTATAGTGTTGTCGTCGATTATTAATACGTGTGCAAAATGTTTTACAATTTCGTAGTTTTTGCAGCCAACAAATAAGCTTTCACACAACTTGAAGTTACTAAAGTAGTACTTACGCCGCTGAATGACTAAATCATGTGCATATGTAACAAGATCTAAAATAAATGCTCAAAAACTTGCGGGTGTTAGTTGAATATCACATTGAACTAATTTTTAAGTTCAGTAAAAATCGACAAACATGATTCCAAAAATTAAGATATTATGTATAAAATCAGCTTCTTGATAAAGTATGTCTAGAAAAGTGACCACATAAAAGCAATTCAGCCAAAATTTTTACTTAACGTGTGGTCTTCCTCTTTTTAAATACTTCACCTATATAAATTTCGTCTCAAGTATTACGTTCAATGTTTAAAATATGAGTGCAAAAATTATCATTCAAACTACCTGTATCAAGTATGTAAATTAAGGTTATAAGAACAAAAACTAAGCGTAGACTTGATCACAAACTGTTGTAGGCCTAGATATTTACATAAGTCAGGGAACTCTAAAAACCCTTACTCTGCCACAACAAAATGTTTGTTTAAATATAAACAGTTGCAACGTAACATTGCCACGAAAAATGTTTTATTAAAAATACAGCAGTGGCTACAAAAACTGTGTACATTTTGAGATGGTTTATTTGAAATCTTTGTGATGACAGTTTGAGGTATTTTTAACACAATCTTTATGTTGAAAATATTTCATTTTCTACAAAGAAATATATATATTGTTTTGAAAGAAAACTTTTCAAAGAAAATACGTTACACAGAACGTTCGTTTTCCACATTTGCTTTGCTAAAAGAAATATTTATTTGCATCAAGATAAGAGCCTCTGTGGCAAAGTTATTTGCAGTAATTCATGTTTGAACAAAATTTCTTGTGCAAAAGAAAGTGATTGTAAAGTGATGGCAAAGCGTGGTCGTTGCAAAGGATGCGGTATTATATCAGATTATATTCTGACCTCCTGACTTTGATATGTCTACCTGGCACAACCAATAAACGCGAAATGCGATGACCCAGGTAGCAGACTTCGTATCTCGCTCCTTGCACGCACTGGCTGGGGAAAAGAACTTCACATGGCAATACCCTAAAATTTTATTTTGTACTTTTCCTAACTCAATTACAATACTCAAATTTCATATTGATGGAGGGAAGCCTAAATTAGGTTTCTTGTCCGACTGTAGTCTAAATGAAGGCAACAATAACAATAGAAAGACCAGATATCAGTGACTCTTTCCCCCAACGATCGTTTGACCATATGGGTCATGAAGAGCTTTATTTGACCACTAGCGGCAACGGGCGAAACTACACCAGTAATTGGCAAGAGAAGAGTAATTTGAATCTTGGTGATTTCAGTAGTGAACAAAATGTATACATAGCTTAAACAATAGAGGGTGATTGTATTTTGGGATTTGATGTGTTGCGTAGGCTGTGATGCTGTATTAATACCCGAACTGGGGTACAGCATGTAGGTATTAGTTACCGATTTAGTGGTATCGTCTCGTGAAGATTTGACCTCACCAGAAACTTGTCCAGTATTCTGATGTCAATCCACAGGTCTACTTGCTTAGAGAGAAATAGTAATCCCAATCCGATACTTGGCAAACTTTCTCAGGCGTGCAAAGCTGATCTAACACGTGATTAAAGGCAGCAGACTGCAAGATAGTATACTAACAATTAGGAAATCAGTCTATCCTGTATCCGACAGTTTGCCTGGCAGGGTATTGCGCTTGTATTTTGCATTATCGCAAGTGAAACAATATGTATGGTCTCTACTCCTTGCACCTGAACAAATGCGATTTCTACACGAACTTGAAGGGAGACTGTAGGATAAGAATAGAATTATTTTATTTGTTATTTGTCAACGGTGTTCCTTGGCTTCTTTGAATGTGATAAACGTAGATTTCTTTCAAAACATAAGAATTAGTTTTCATACAACGGTGAACATTGTGTTCTGGAAAAATGCACGAGAAAAGTAGCGGAGTACTTTCGTGATGGCTTGTTCTAAGTAATTTTATGTTCCTTACTGTCCAAGCCTTCTCAAATTACACAAATTTACTCCTATTAAAAATTATAACATTCAGGGGGTTGCTGATGCACCACTCAACCACAAGCACATTAGAATGACAAATTTTGCAACAATGTGAGTAGATACGAAGAATGTTCAAGTTATCTAAGCAACGGAACTTAAAAAGACCTATACAGAAGGCGCTAGAGTGAGTGAGAGATTTTGGTCATTGCTTAACATCGAGTTCTTCAGCGCTGGTGAGGGGTGACGTGAGGTGAGTGTGGAGTGGTGCCGGAATGAAAGAGTGGGGGAAACGGTAGATCCCCGAGAAAACCCGGCGACCAACAGCATCGTCCGGCGCGATTCCCATATGTGTAAATCTGGGGACCGGCCCCGCCAGCAATCGAACCCGGATCGCCTTGGTTGTGAAGCAAGAGGTCTGACTTCTCGACCACCGCGGCCCCAGAAAGCGTTAGATTCCTCTTTGGAGGTACGGAAACAGGCAAGCAATTACAGCTAGAGTGGCTCGTGCATCTACCACCGTATCATCTTTATGCGCGAGACTCAGCATACGCGTGCAGTGTTTTGATCGATGGCGTTTTTCTATGAGCCTTTAAGCGGTGACTATACTCTTTTATTTCCAGAAAGTGCGTTGTAAAGTCCAGCACGCGTTTCTATTTTTTTGTTTTACGACTCCACTTGGAACGTTTTACGTGGCAGCAGTCTGAAAAAACCGTTTTTAGCCATTCTAAGATGCTCCGAAACTATGATTCTAAGCACTACATCTAGAAAACAAAAACAGAAAAACATAGTTTTAACTGCGTTTTCTATTCGTAGATAAATATATCGAACACACGTTCAGTAGTATCATCTAAAACAGTTTGCCACGACACTTTTTTCCACGCGAATATTATAAAGAAACAACAGACTTTATGCATATATTTATTCTCTTACCAGAAGACTGGCTTGAGATATGATTCTCAAAACCAATTAGATTTGTGTTTGTTTACTTATAAGCACGCAAGTGAAGATTCCTTTGCCATTTCACATGGCCACGAATTCTTTTGACAAAACTACATTGTATTCTACGTACACAACTATTTTATTTGATATTATGCTTCTTTTCGTAATATAATTTCTAATTTTATTCGAATGTAATGCTTTATTTATATATAATGCTTGTCATGACTTTTCTATGCGGAGAAAAACATGTGTATAACCATTCGTAGGTTTATTTCGCCAACCATTCACAATAACAAAAATTTTGTTAATCACTCTATTCTTCATATTGCCAACCAATCTTTGTAAAAAATATACTTAAATGTTAAGCATTACAAAAATTTCACACCTAACTTTTTGAAACGTTGTTTTAGCCGAATAAATGAAACCAAAGAGCACTGTAATTACATTTTTCAAACTAGGTTTTTCAACAATACATTTATATGTATTTTAATAATAAATAACCTTATGCACTGTTTCCCAGTGAGAGAGGATTTTGAGAACCTCAGTTTTATTAAGTTATTCAGACATTTTAAAAACAAAGTTATAACCAATACGTTACAATTTAACCATAAGATCGAAAAATGTTTCTTTGATAATTAGACACATCAACCAAAACATAATTATTAACTTAAAATTTCGCACGGTTCTCATCAAGAACTGTGTGAAAATCTCGTGTTTAATTTTTGTGAGTGATTAGGATACATGTGGTTTTGTATTACTGGATAAAAATAAATATATTTTACAATCACAATACTAACCAACCACGTTTACATATTAAAAATTAAACAATAATCGATACAAAAATAAAATTTAATTTTCACAACAAACGATGTTTCTTAATAATTTTATTTGACAGCAAAAAATTGTAGTGTTTCTATTTTTAAGAGACAAGATATAAACTACTGCGCTTGAATGTGTGAAGCCACCTGTCATGTTGTGAAGTAAAATTTTTCTTTGTGATATTTTGATTTAGATGATTATGTTATTAAATATAACCACGCGTGACCTTGGTCTTACTCTTAGGTGACCTCGAGTTTAACATTTCTCCCGAATACCAAAAATTTAGAATTAGGAGCAAACTATTTATCCTCACTCACCTGCTCGACTGGCCATCTCTTTTCTATATCCAACCACCACATTGTGTTCTAATGACATGTTTTCGTTCGAAGGTAATTTGGTTACGTTACATGCGGCTCTAATTATCGGTATATTTTCTTGTTTCATAGCAACAGTAAATTTTAAAAAAATTTCAGGTTATATCAATAAAGTTTTATATATATACACTTTTTTTTAAATTAGAATATTCATATTTACTTAAATGTTTCAACCAATAATCTTGCACGCTCTGTTAGTGCCCTGCACTAATCGACTGGTTTTGAAACCTGCAATGTGTGCTACTTAAGAAGGTCAACCATGTGTATACATTTTTTATTTGTTAATGTTCATATTAACATATGTGTCTATTTATAATAATTATTGTAAAGCGTCAGTATAGTAACAATGATGTTATTACGTTACGGATCGATAAGTTCACCATCAGTAATAAAGATCGTAAATAATGACGCGAATTCTTCACTTGATCCTCTTTCTTTCAATTTTCTCTACGGCAGGCTTTGTTTGTACACGTTGTTATTTAACTTGCAATGTTCGTATGTACGTAAGTAAGTTGTCCGTTTCAAAATTTGCAAACCATTTATCAACCACTTGCTGGTACCCGTCTGGGCTGACATTTGGCATATTTATGTAAGTTCTGTGACAAAGCAACGTTATGGTTTTATATTATTTAAAATACATGAACTAAAAAGTAAAACAATACGTATGTATATATATGTTTATACAAACTTTTGTTATGTTGGGTCCGTGATGAGCTGAATGGCAGGGGGTAGCAAACATGCAATGTTGTTAAAACACCAACTTCTGGGCACCAGCCGCACCCCGTTTAATTGAACGCCTTATCCTTCTATTCCGGAATCTCTGGGAAGGTAGACCAACATTTCTTCTGGTCTTGTGGGAACAGCATGAAAAATCAAAATAAAAAAACTAATGAAACACCAACAAAACAACAATTGCGCCTTGAAAAGTGTCAAAACAAATGTAAAGAAAATTTTTTTAATAATATACCTTTCGTTACATGCATTGAATACCAACGTTGTTAATGTAGACAAGCGAAACAGTACGTAAACAAAGTACTCCGAGAAACCAATAAATAAGTACCAAAAATGTAATACTAATGTAAAAAAATTAATTTAAAGTAAAAAAATAAAAACGAGGTTGTTTAAAAAAAGTTGAACAAAAGTGTAAAAAAATTTATTTAAGTTATACTTGTCATACATGTGCATAGTAGGTTTATAGTAAGTTCATAATAACCCCTCTCATGGTAACTCATCATCATAATATAGGCAGACGTAGATAGGTTAGTTCTAGGGATGTGTAAAAATATTGATCTTTCCAAACATAACATATAACTTTTAAAAGCTTGAGGTGCAGTGAAATTAGTAACTTATGTGTCTTGTATATCGGAGAGCGTTATAAAATTAGTGACCTTCTTAAAGGATACTGCCTCAAGTTTTTAAATTTTTTATATACACGACATTTTGAAAAGATATGCATTTATATACGTCCCGGGAAATTACATATCTTCGTACGCCTATATTACGATGATGAGTTCCCAAAAGAGGGGTTATTCTGTACCTCGACTATACCTACTATATACATATGTAAGAAAAAATGTAACTTAAATTATTTTTTTACTTTTTAGCTAATATTATTTTTTTAGTTTGTTTTAAATTTTGTTTTCCTATTAATTAATTTACTTGGTTTCTATGCGAATTTGATGGCATAAAGCAATAGGGAGCAACACTAGCCCGGGCATAAGTTTAAATAACATTTTGTGTTCCTGTAGATGCGAGGGTTGTTCTAAAATACTGACATGCAAGTTTTGCAACAAGCTGCATTTGCAGGAAAAAGTGTAACTGGAATAAAAACTTGTTGCTATAAAAAATAACACCTCATAACAATTCCGAAGAGACATCACAAAGAAGAAACCAAAATCCAACAGGCATGATTACTGACTGCAATATTATATAAAAACACTTGACAATAAACAATCACTTCGTCATGATACGGGAATTAACCTATAACGGATTAATATTGGCAGAAATGAAACTTGTGGGTAACTTGATATACACAACAAAAAGACGATCAATATTTACGAACATACCTGATCAACATGTATGAAAACATAATTAATTAGATTGTACACAAAATTAAAATCAAGGAACAAATCAAATTAATATTTTTTTTTCTGAAAGTTAATCAAGACAAATCCGAACTTCAGTAAGGTTGGCGGACTATACTTACTTTATGATAGAAAACGTGAGAGTTTTGAAATTATCACAGCTTTTAAAACCTGCGATTGCCATTGTAAATAATTTATTGCAAAGTCAATAACATTGAAAGAAACTAAATAAGCAGATTCTTCAGTAATGCGGTAGAAGCTGTTGTGAATAAATAAGAGTCACGGTTTGTCTCAGGATACGTCGTAATGCCGAAAGAAATGACGGTCAAGAAACGAACAGTTTACCTGAAAAACGAATATCAACATTTTAAGTGAAAAGTGAGGGTAATAATTTAAGGCTGTAGAAACCTTTCAAGAGACGTTCCAAATGGGTATTGAGCATAAAAAATGTGTTTATTATTGACGGCTTTGAGTTCTTACACCAAAAGAAACATAAAAATCCTGGAGAAATAACTACAGGAGTATGTTAGTAAATGAGTTGAGTGCGAATAGAGAAAGGTAAGGTAAGTGGGCTTTGTGTTTAGTCGACAGCGTTTAAGAGGGATGGTGAGACAGAACTTTACATAATGACAGGAATTAAGTGAGGAGTCGGTCATACTATTTTGCAAAAAAAGTAACTCCCAGCAATCAGTATTGCTAGAGCGGGGGATTTAGCTCGGGACCTTCCAAATATGAATCCAGCGTGTTACGTTTGTGCCACATCTTTTGGTTGAGATGGTGAAAATAAGATGAACATTTAAGAAGTGAAAAGATTTTCGGTCCGCACTTGACATCTAGGTCTTTAGCACTGGTGGTGGGTGACATGGCGTGAGTATGGTGCAGCGCCAAGGTGAGGAGCAAGGGAGGCTGGAAATCCACGAGAGGGTCCACCGTCCAGCGGCATCGGCCGTCACAATTCCCACATGGGAGAGTCCGGGGACCGACCCCGCCGGGAATTGAGCCCGGATCGCCATGGTGGGTGGGTGCTCTGACCACTCACCCACCGCGGTCCCGACTTTAAGAACGTGCAATGAAGTGAAGCATGAACATAAGACTTGCTCTTCAACTGTACGAACGCTACTGCTCATCATAGATGATTCACACATTACTTTTATTTTACTGATATCCCTAATGGTATATTTTAAATGCAATATCTACACACGTACACGTGTACGTAGAATGTGAATTTGAATAATATGGGATTATAACGGCTGCATGTACAACAAACACTGTTTCTACTCAGTGTGATGCCTTGAGGAGTATCTACTAGAAGGACAAAATAAGTTACTAGTAAACAACCACATATCTTCACAAATATATGTATTTTTAACAGTGTTAAACAGTGAACAATACTGCATGCCGTTCACTACCGTGCAAACATGACTGACGGTTAAGTAAGAAATAGGAAGCTTATACAATGTAACATGAACCCAGTTCCAAGAAGTGTTGCAAATAATATGGACCGAGGCGATCGAGTGGTCAGAACATTCGCCTCCCACCTAGGTGATCCGGGCTCGAGCCACTGCGAGGTCGGTCCTAGGATTTTCGCATGTGGGAATCATTTTCTGGCATGCAGATATCAACAGTATACGTACAAGTTAGAATATTTAAATTACAACTCTAATATATTCTATCGATACACAAATTTTGGAATTGTTAAGTGAGATACGCTATCTCAATTATACTATTGGCGCAAACTATAAGGATTATTTGGCAAGAATTCACAGCAACTCTGAAAAATTTTGTATCACATTTTCATTGATAACTTGGGCTACACTCACCCTATTGTAGCCCTATATACAGGCTGTGTCAAATGGAGGGTGTGTATTTTACAGGGTGATTAGGTTGTGTAAATTTTATTCGAAAATTATGTGATTACGATTTTTCCGTAAAGTGAAGATATTAAAAGAAACTCACCCGGAATTTATTTAGTCTGCAAAATATACATCTTTCAGAACAAATTCAGAAAATACTTGGTTTATATATACTGAAACACTGCTGGCTTATATGTTGTACTATATATATATATATATATATATATATATATATATATATATATATATATATATATATATATATAAGGCGTTTCTTAACTTACGTTACAAAATTTGGAAGGTCATACTCTCATACTTTTCTAAAATAAGGCGCAGTTATTACCCAGTAAAATTTTTTCCTACTACAATTATGAAGTCAGAAATGATTTTTGAAAAATATATTTCAAAAGTGTAATTTGGAAAAAATATCGGAAACGAGGAAGAGTTTAGCTTCAATTCTCTGCACAATGATAAGTGCTATTGAATCCTTCAACTCATCAAGAAACCGCTCTCTAAAACTTTCCTCTTCATGAAATTGACGGAGGTGGTCACTCTCTTATTGACTAGAACTTTTGTGCCATTGAATGTTCTGAACATTTGATATTGCCTTTCGCAGCAGTACATACTAAGAAAAAAAAATCTTCTTGTTTCAAGCCGTTTACAACCAATTGCACTCAATTTTTTCTGTGCCAACAATACAATACCTTGCATGTAGGCGAAAATTGCCAAAACCTGCAATTTAATCGCACGCAGAACACTTATAAACACATTTGGCACACATAAAAATTTATTTCAAACAAAAGTCCTAGAGCGATATAAGGAATCATGGAATATTTTCTTCCTTTATTTCAATCGATAAAGCTAAATGTAAAGTACAACTTGGCTATCTCAGTTTATTTTCTGTAAACTGTGGAATGTTTTCCTGGTTCACCTCACCCGTTCATATTCATTCACGTCATATTCTAGTTTCAGATAGCGGACCTGCAAAAATAAGTCCTACTAAATAAGCCCGTTGATGATAATCCTTAAATGTAAAACCTTTTGTTGTTTTAGAATTTCAAGCACCCTGAAATATTACCGAATAACAATTTTATTACAGTACTTTAGTAGTTACCGAAATATGACACAACATTTTTATTGAGTAATTTTGTGCTAAATTCAAAAATTGTTGACCTTCAACTAAACCGCATTCAAAGAAAGCATAAAATAATGAACTCCAGAAATAATACATTTGGTTACAGACGGTTATGCTTGCTTTTGAAACGGCGTAAATAAAACGATATACTCTCTGATATACATTGAAAGCTAAGATAATGACTATTAATGATTTAATTAGTCGTATGATTCCTGAGGTATGACATAGTGTAAATTGTATGTAAATGGCTATCATTTTCAAAATAAGCACTAACCATGAACAAAGTATGTCAAATTAATGTATTTTTATACTTACCACTTCTCGAGCACCAAGTTTAAGGAAATTCGTTGCCTTAGATATTTTTTTCAATTATATACTGACACACAGACACGCTACACACAGTAAGGAAGGTGATCTAAGCGTTTTATTCTTCGTTTCGCAAAGTATACTAAAAATGTTACTACATTTCAAATTTATTAACATTAGTGTGACCTTATACTAGTTAACAATCATGTTTTGCATCATCCCCGCATTGCATTATGTTTGTAAAAATATATATCTCCGTAGTGATATTTGGCAGTTTACAGATAATCGTACCTGAATATATTACGCATCTTATGTAAACACGGATAAGCAGAGGGGATTTAAATAAACACGAAGCAAATATCTAGTGCGGCGTTTGACAGGTACACATAGTGGAGGCTAAACACTACGTCATTAGCTTTTCCATATCACGACCGCAGGTCCAGCCAAGGAGATTTATCAATGGTCGAGGCGGGCAGAGAACGACCCTTGTATAGCTACATGGTGCGGTGGATTGCACAGATGGAAGCCGCATAGTTCCCCTTCTCCAACTGCGCTCTCTTGGCCCCTACGCCGTCCAGTGTGGGTGATCAATGGCTCGGCTGACACCAATACTTGCACTCTCCCCTCGTTCACAGTGCACACCCTCCTCACACTCACACAAAATACAACAAACACGTGACGGAATTCGTTAATTCCAGCCCGAAGCGCTGCTTCGTACACCGCTCCCCCACAACTATTTTCTCGTCGCATCCGTAGCTGCGTGCCCAAGTTGTCTGCAACGCATCCGTCGATAAAACCGACATAAACGTACTATCAAAGAAATGCTCCTTTTTAAATTATTACAGAAATTGCTTAGCAAGCGTTATTTATTAGATTTTAAAAAATTCATCTTTCAGAGCTTGTTACGAAGTTTTTAAGACTGTACTTATTTAATAATATAAAATATAAGCTTTCTGTGGTTTACTGAAGATTCTTTACGTTAAGCTATACGTTTCTGAAGAAAATTAAATGTAATTTAAGTCGACAACTATTTAAATAACACCAATTAAATTCAGGCATGTAAGCACTAAAATTTAATTAATTTACAGGTATGTCATATAATCGTTCCCCCCTCCAAACTACTTCCGAAAAGATTTTCATCGGACATTTTCATTACATAAATATCACTAGTTTTTTAGCAGACAGTTTTCTGAACTGTCGAATGTAAAAAGTTGCACTTATGGTTACAGATAACGACGTGCACGAATAATCTAAGAGTTATTCTTTTCTTTACCTACAGTTCGAAACGTTTGGCATGACTCGTACGTGACCTGTAGGATTTTTCGGGTTTAGCTGTCGTATTCATTCTTATTTTACAGGCAGTAGTACGTCCCATTAAATAGTACTAACGACAATCTAGTTCTTTGAACAATTACGTAGACCGAAAACTTTTATCAACATCTCATCGCATTAATTCACACTTTCAAACACAGTGAAACATGTATTGTTAATTTATCTCACCTGTCTATATGATATTCATTAAGTATGTGACTTAGAATAACTTCCATTATTCTGTAGGTAATTTTTGTGTACATATTTCCTGTCATGACAAACTAAAGCAAAAATTATCTTTAAGACAATTCTAAAACTTTATTGGTATTGTTTTATTTTGCTACAATTGCAATATTAATTTAACGAAAGATGCGTTGTACACACACAAACACACAAAGGGTGTCCAGAAACAAACGCCTAATAAACACTCCACGCGAATCCTGGGTTAAATTGGAGACGGAAAATGTTCGTGGTCAAATGTTGTACGACATTTTATGTTGCGCAATGTGGCAACACTGTACGGAGATATTCCCCTCTTGCGCTCCATTATCAGGTATTATTTCATGTATGTAAAGTCAATTTAACATATAATCATGTTTGGACTGTACAGGATTATTACCTGGACCAATAATACGCAGGTCGGAACAGTAGTAGTTAGATTAGTAAGATATATATGGAGAAGAAAAGGGGAGTATGTACAGTGCTGTGTAGCCACATTGTAAAAATAAAATTTCATTGTACAACATTTTGTCTCCACTTCAACCCAGGATTCACGTAGTATGCTTATTAGGAGTCTGTTTCTCGACACTCTGTATATGTATATATATATATATATATATATATATGTGTGTGTGTGTGTGTGTGTGTGTATAAACAATAAATAAAACTAAATAATTTAAGTCATACATATAATTTGTTGCAGTATTTTAAAGGTACTTAAAAGTTTTCTGATTAATTTCAGTTAATTTATAAAGGAACCAGTTAATATGTTTTGATTCCCATGATCACCTTGGTGACACGTGTACAAAGGTTTGTTAAATTTTTGCGATCATGTCCTGTGAAATAAGCTGAAATTAAAAATTTATTTTTATAATTTCATATAAATATTTAGTTTCATAACCCTCAGGTTATGCTTTTGCTATATCACGGTTAACGTAGCGGACAGTATTAAATTTTATTCTATTAGAAAACATTTTACTCTGTTAGTTTTTCCTATTTGATGTTATTTGTGGGCGCTATCTTCGGTAATTTCTCTTTAACGACCTAATATTATTAAAATGTCTTATTTAATTTTGATAGCTGACTACCAGCACTGTAACTATATACCATTCTTACTAACTTTTGTTTTACTTTACAGTAATTTCGTAGCACTCAGAACACGATAGACGGACAACTTTGGTAGTTTTGCAAAGTACGTTCAATTTAGATATTCCTTTAAACTAAAATAATGTTTCTGGCAATGCCTAAATCATCACAGACGGAATATTTTTAGTGCATTTAGCATCAATAATAGTGTATTACAGAGTGATATTTAGAGTTAAGATTATATTTATTGTTGGCTAACATATATAAACATGTTATGCTTTTCTAAATCAAGTCAGTTATGAATATATAATGTGTGTTTGAAATGTGGAAAAACACAATGGTTTATAATTCCTATGTAATCTTGTAATAGTAAACCATTCGTTACTGGAGTTCACTCACGAGATAGAAGAACTAAACTTAATTTGATTAAGTCTGTTTCACGTGGTTATAAGTTATAAAATATGATATGTTAGTATGTGTACATTGTTTAATGTATCATTTTAGTTAAGAATGTAACACATCTTCTTATATGTTACAACGTTATTATGTGGGTTTGTAACGCAATTGGATAAAGTTCTGCAATTCCCGAACTTTTGTTGGTGTAATTGAAGAAAAAATTCTTCGCTTTGAGTAAGCAGTTCGGAGTTCTTTACTAACATTATAGTAATATTGAGTTTATTTGACCTTTATTTTGCGACATGAATATATATATATATATATATATATAGTCGAAAGACAGTAAACAAGGTCAAGGTAGCGATTACGTTGACTATAAAAGTATTACCTCGAACTATTTAAGTATTATTTATAACGTAATGTTTCTTGTAAACTTACCCAAAATAGTATCGCAGAACAACTGAAAATAATTATTTATATAAAATTCTTGGTAAAATCATCCTTGTCCTGATATACACATTAAATGTTTTTTACCAGCAGTTTTATATAGAATAAGTTAACATGAGAGAATTATTTTACTACTTCAAGTTTAGATGAAAAAATCTTTAGGCAAATATTTAAGTCACAAAATTGGTCGAAAAGTACTATTTTTACTCATAATTGTATCTCAGAATCAAAATTTCAATTACTGACAGTTATTAATTTTTCTAAAATTTTTAAAACATTCAAAAAAATTTTTAACCGTCCGTGTGAGTATTTTAACGATTTGGCAAGAGTCAAAACTGTGACTTAGCTCTAAGAAAGATAACAGTCTGTACCAATTTGGCACTCGTCTCATTCTCCTACTTGGGATTTCTGGATCTATGTGTGCAACTTGGAGGGTGGGAAAGCAAACAGAGGATTTAAGGGAAAGGAGCAAAGGGAATGAGATGAACTAAATAAGAAAAGAAAGAACTGAAAATAGGAAAAGAAGGACAGAGAAAAAATGGTGAATTGGTATGCAGCACACAACAACACCAAAAGAAGGGTGGGGGTGAAGACGACGTTAGGATCAATACAAGGAGTGCTGCTAGGGGGAAGAGGTACTGAGGAGCAGAATCTAGGAGGGATGCAAGGGATTGCAAGGGTCGTTGGAACCGCTACTCTGTGGCCAGCACTGCAAGAAGCCACTGTCGAAGCGCCACAAGTAAAACACAGCCACACGTCGATGATATCTCCACATTTTTATAACTACATCCTCACGACTGTTCTCCTCCATGCACTGACCGCAAATTAAATTATTATGAACATTTAATGATTGTTGGATTTGTAGTATTAAAACAGTTTCAGAATAATTTTTCATTACTCTCAACGCGCAGTCAATACAAATGCGCTGCAAATATTAATCGACGTAGAATGGACAGCCTAAGTACATGCTATAAGTATCTATTGGAAATAGCACCGACGAAATAATTACTAAAAATACAATGTCTGCTATTATTGAAGCCGTACCTCTACAGCTCCTTGAGCAAGTAGCCTTTATATATTACTGCCGCATGTATACAGCAAATTGGTATTATATTGTTATTTCACATCAATGCGGAATTATTTTTGTAGGCATTATCTTGATGTATTTCTAAAAAAAATTTAACCATTCAAATGTAGAAATAAGCCTTATAAATGTTATGACAAACTAATTTAATAGTGAAATCAAACGTCATATATAGAATAAAGATATTTTTAAAAAATAAGCTTTGCCTACAATTTGATAATATGCACAGTGATCTGTCCATGCAAGGTTCAAAGTTATCACGTCACACCACCCCGAGCAGTAATACACATACAGGATCGGCCATAGAATCAAACGAAGAAGAATGCGGTTTATTCGCACACAGATCCAGGAATATAGTGCCCCTTTAGTTTGAAAACTTTCGACAGGCGGATCATCAGACGATTTGGCAGACAGCAGTAATCATGCATCAAAAGTTAAGCGTTTTTTGGAAACCTAAGCTGTGAGTGTGCGAGCATATTAATATGAGAATGACCTCTGGGTTATAAGCCAGGAAAGTAGAGCGTGTGGGTCCAGATTTCTTTAGTGAACAACTGTGTTTACATAACTCTCTCATAATTACAACATGACTCTATACGGTACGGAACTTACGAAAATGACTTTGGCAGTATAGTATGTAAGACGAAGTTAAGTAAGCTGATTTACCAAAATGCATTCGCAGTCGTTCCAAATCTCATACGGTGCTCATGAATTATTTAGTAAAAGTATTATTGTTTGATAAAACTAACGCACTTTCAATTTGTTGTTTTTCTGCTCTGCTCTCGGCCAACACTACTTGAAAACAAGAAAATAAAGCGTAATTAATTATCCTACTTTCCTTAATGTTGGTGCAAAATAACTATAAATCGTAATTAATAAATTGTCAGTGTATGTTATTTGTGTATTTTTTCTCTAGTAGTTCCAAAATCAATATAATTTTTTTTATTTATGACATGTTAATTTCAAAATGGTAGCCCTACAAAAATTAAATCTGTTGGTACAGATACAATATTTATGAACAACTAAATTACAAAGTTGTATTCCAATCTTATTAGATGCTCTCTAAGCGTGACCAATAACACTTTTTTTTTAAATAATTTATTGCTGCTTCTAAACTTGCATAATTACGCACACATACACACACACACGCACAGCAATTTTCATCGACGTATTTTTGTTTTTATATTTGTACCAGATACATTTTTCTTGTTTATGACATAAATTGCGACTAAATTTTTCCTTTACGAAATTTATTTTCATCTCATTGTTTCCGAATAGTCTCTCGTAAACGTCAAAAATTTCATATTACATTTTTATGTACAACACTAAAATAAAACTGAAAAAATTTACACTGAATAACAAAGTTGTAGGTTTTAAGGTCTCCTCTATAAAACCAAAAATATTTTTTTGTAATAATGAAAATTCTTGAATTTCTTAGATATTAATTTTAAATTTCAGAATTTTTGTTTTATTTCTGGTTTTTGTATAGGAAACCCGATATCCTGCAACATCGTTATTCACTGTACATGTTTTCAGTTTCCTATGCCAGGTGGTTATAGTGGCGTATATAAAACCGTAAAATACAAATATTGGCGTTTACAAGTCATTACGCGAAAACCACGAGGGATAAAGAAAATTTCATAAGAACAAAATTTAGTCACAATTTACCTCTACAAATAGAAAAAAATCTGGTACAAACAAAATATATGTATATGACGTTGAAAATTTCTGTAGCCTGTACCCTTAACTCTGCTGCCTTAAACTCTTATTGTGTGGGTAGTATTTGTGTAGCGGTTCACATTCCATAGCGATAATCAATGCGCTACTCCATTATGGAGCTGTCTATCAACATGTTGGTTCAAGGGGAATGTGAAGATAAGAACAGAATAAGTTTGAGTAGTACAGGCGGTAACAAATTTTGTACCTAGGCTTGTCAAAAATAGTTGAAAAATAAATATTTTTCTTTGCGCCTCCTCGCTGCGTTAGATGTATGAAGATATATTGATGAGCTGCTCAGTTTAAATCATGTGCTTGGTGTTGTTTCACATACTGACCATGTTTTCAACCCATTCAATTAATTGTTTGCCGTAAATTTAACTTGTAACAATTTAAAATATAACATTAAATAGAACGTTGTGAATATAAAGTGATAATTATGTGAATAAATTAAACCATTCCAAATAAACATAATCTGAATTTTCATAACATTAACAAAAATTACAAATTGAAAAACAAATTCATTCGAAGAGAGCGCTAAGAACAATTAAATATAAGAACTATGTATAGTATACGAAGTAACATTATTAAGGACCTTATAGAGGATCCTACAATACCCACGACCATTATCAGAGCGGCATTGTTTACGACGTATGAAAGTACAACTGGGAGTACAAAATGATTTTATTATGCGTGACCAAATGACATGCAACAGAACAGCCGCGTAAAAAGCCACCGTAATAATACCTTGACAGGCAGGCAATAGGAAATTCTTAAATCGGTATATAAGACGGTCACAAAATGTTGTCACAATATTCCCTCTCATACCAATTGCTCAAATGAACTGAAATAATCTTGGAAGTTATTATATGCTACGAAAATATATGATAAATGAAATACGTTGCCATCTTTGCAGACAGTCATTCTGTTATGTTCCTTTACCCGATAGTCGACAGTTTAATATACCATGAAAATTGTTGAGCGTAATTTTAAATTTTTTAACACTTCTCAGGTAAGTAAATACTTGTATCGGACACAGAAAAAGTAAAAAGTATAAAATTAAAGTGCAAAACCCCAATAAAGCAGCTGAAAAATCCCGGTTTGATTGAACATGCGATCGCAAGGGCAAATAGTACACTCTTGCAGTCACATTGTTGAATAAAGCTAACCAAGAAGTGTTATTAAATTAAGTTAGTGGTCATTAATTTAGTGACAACCAGAAAACTGAATTAATTTCTAACAACTTACTGACAAAACGATGGGGAAAAAATTCTAATGCACTGCGGACCGGTTGACAAAAACTAAATTTGATACAATATTATCCATAGGAAAGTGGTATGGCCAATATTAAGTTATCCCTGTGGTTTTGTGGTTAGGACGCTGGGTAGATAAATTAAGAGACGAGAGAATTTCAAGAAATGCTCAGGTTAACGAAAGTTATCTAGGAGCTTAGGTACTAATTAACAATACAAATTTGCATACAGGAAAATACTACAAGTACATTATTGAGGTTCCTTAGATCTTGAGCGTGTAATTTCACACTAAAATACAAGGAAAAAAACACACGAACATTGATCAAGTACATTTTTTGCCCGCCGGGTATTATAGTAACTCACGTGACACAATTAGATTATTTATTTACATGCGTAACCTTTGCACTAGTGTCATTTAGTGATTTAACGGACCACTTTTTTTTTTTACAAATAAGGATGAAATTTTTAGTGTAACGCATTATTAAAAGTAAAAAAAAAAAATATTGATACGAATTCACGTGTAACAGGGGAAACAGCGCTGGCAGACCCACATTATTTGTAAAATATATTTTTTTTTTTACGTTTGCTATTTCATTTACGCTTTATTAAAGCTTCTATAATACTATATAATTTGTTAATATTTTAGTTATATATCACTGTTGCTAACAACTATGAATGAATAAAATATCTTAAGATTCAACAGTGATATTTATGCACAATACAATGTACAGTAAAAAAGAGTTTTTGAAAATACACGCGTTTTTCAAATTTGAAAATAAAATAACCGCTAAAACTTATATAATGCTACTTATAGGGTAAACTGGCCATGTATTGTGATACACCATAATATTGTGATAAACCACTTTGCGGTCTTCACAACATTGGTAAGCCTCAGTACACCGAATTCACTAAGTTACAAACAGAGAGCAGGAATGTGTAGTTTAGGTAACAATTCAACAATGTATCAAATATAAGATCACGATTAAAGTGTGAAACATATTTCTGGTACTGAAGTTCGCTGCTTTAGTATCACGAAGTAGGGTAGGGTTATCCTATAAGGGTAGAAAGTCATTTAATAAACCAATATAAAACACTAATTTTGTTTATTGTTTCTTAATTTCATTATGTTATCAGAGAATGTTACAAAAACATTTACAGAAAGTAAAAGAAAAAGGACAGGAGTCGGTCTTGGCCTGTCCATCATTCACCTGTAAAAATCCGAAATCAGGATGGCTTGAGTCGGGGTTTGAACCCGTATATCCCGAATGCGAGTCGAACACTCAAAAGTTGCAGGTACCATACTTATGTTAAAATAGGGACAACAAAACAGATTTGTGGGTACCATACAGCAAAACAGTTTTTTTGGGTTGCATACTTGTGGTAAAATAGGGACAACAAAGCTGTTGTTTTGTCCCTATTTTAAAACAAGTATGGTACCTGCAACTATACTCTTTTTTTTCAGTGAAGGGATTACCGTAGCAACTTCACGTTCAGTATACATAAGAACGTAATGCAAAATCCAACGTTTCTATTATTCATGACATTATTGTGTCATATGCTAATGAGTAGAGGCACGATTATTTCACGTATTTATAGTAAGAAAGGTTTTACGCCAGTTCAAATACGTCACTTGCACCTGTGTGACTGGACAACAGCTCTCTTGTCACGCCTTTTACGAAAGCAAGCCTGTAATTAATTAGAAAATAATTACTTTGTAGTTTTGAAAGTTAATGGGTAACCGAATGTATAAGATACAGAAGTCTAGGTTGCTTCCAGTCGAATCCGCGACATAACTGTTCTGAAACAAATGTTATTGAGTTTTATGTGATTATACTTACGTCATCATATAGTTAGTTAAACCACAAACTTGCTATTTTGATGAATGGAAAATCAGTAACTAAAACTTACGTCACATCCTATTAACTACTACTGATCCCAAAACCATTGACACTCTATACCTTTCGCTACGTAGCACTAACTCAAATTGAGTAAATGTTATGTTCAAAATATTTCATTTCAAGACAAACATTACATGCAGTATTATATTCTGAGACAAGGATTTTGTTTAAATATTGAGATACAAATTTGTTTGAACAATTCGTGTGTGAGTGCTGTATTTGTTTTGTATTTTCAGTACTTGTATATTGTGTTTTACTAAATCAACGCATATTTATTTGAAGAAAGAGTTCCATCGAACTTTCGTAAGAACGCCACATGTGGTTTTTCTATTTAAGTACGAGCGAGCAGTAGGATACACTGGATAAAAGATAAAAAACAGTTAAACAATTTAAATTTTATTTCATTTCATACTTTTAATACGCGACAGTTATTGACTGAAACCCACAGGAACTGAGACAACAATTACCGATGATCAAACATGAAATATTGTACATTACTTTACCATCAAATAATGTTTCAGTAAGTTCTGTTATAATATTTATGAAGGAACAACATACAAAATTTTTTCGGATATCATGCAAAACATTATTGCGAACTTGTGTTGGAATGTTTCATAAATTGTTATCAGTATTAATTACATCAGAAAGAAATAACAAATAATAATAAAAAAAATAATTTATTTTAGCCGAGGTTCTAAGAATGGTTTTCGTTTGAAAAGTTTTCTAAGTTGTAATTTTAAATATTGTCTTCTTAAAAAAATATTTATAATGACTACTGATGAAGTAGTGTTGCTTTCGTACCACTGTTTGGGAATATATTCAATAGTTTACAAGATACGATAACATTTATTTTTAATAAATAAGTAGTTTATTATCGTACGAAATTACGACCAAACATCTATTTTTCTTTTAAAGGTCTCTGTGAAAGGACACATACAATAGGATCCAATTTTAATTTTTGCAACCTTGCGAAATTCATTAGTATCAAAACAGTTATTTTTCTGATACATAAGAAGAAAATGTTTACTAATTTTTTTAATTACTATATTACAATAGCCAAAGAAACAATTTTATAACAATGTTTCCATATTTTATGATCGTTATTAATTATGTAATTTTAAGTGTACGTGTTTTATTAGTTTGGTATTTATAATGTTCCAATAATAAATAAATACAACGGCTGTTCTAAAAATTATGCTTGACTAAGTGAAAGCATTTCGGTTTATGTAGACTTACGTAAATGTGTGATGAATTTAGCGAAAAAAAATGTTTGCTTATATACGTAAGATAATTGCATTTTAAAAAGGTGTTTTTATTACAATATGTTTGGCTAAAAAGCATATGGTATGTTTGATACATATGTTAACAACTTTGACTTACACACTCAACATAATGCATGTTTAATACTTAAATACTAATTTTTGATGTAATTTCTTTACAAAGTCGATACTTCTATTACAATATTACGTTTAATTCAATATATGTCCGAGTAAAAAGCTTACCATAGTTCTCACGTTAGAAATTTTTTTTGGAGAAAACGCTAAAATTGCGATTTCAATACTAAATTGGTTAAGCCTCACTGAATTCTACGTTCAAAATGATTGAGAAAATATAATACTCATTTATTTGACGTATGTAGTGGTTGTTTCCACACATTTATTTCGAATTGAGTTAAATAAATGGCTAGCATTAAAAAAAATATATTAATTAATTATGTTATTAATATTTAAATATAAATTGGGTATTGTAAATATGAAACCAAATTAGTTAATATTTTATTCTACACTAATAATTAACTATGAATAACACTGTAAAATTTTAAAACTGTACACGTACGCGAATATTTAACTTAAAAAATTATATGTGTATTTTCGAAATCAACTTGTGCAGGTGTAATTGTACGTTAACGGTACTTTAAAGAAAACTATATACGAACTGCCGTTGGCGCAACAAAAAGGACGTTTACCGAGCCAAGCTCGATTCCCGGCTGTTCGACCCGGATATTAGCATGTGGGAACCATGCCTGACTATGACGTTTTTCAGCAGGATTTCTCGGAGATCTCAACGTACCTACGTCCCTTCATTCTGGCGGTGCTCCACACTTACCTCGTGTCACTTAGAAGTTATAAAAACTTTGCCGTTAATTGCTGAACAAACTTTCTTGATTTTTTTCGTGAAGCAAGTACAGATATCGGATTAAACGTAACGTAAACACTATACTGATGGTGTAACACTACACTTACAAAATTACGAGAGCAACATAAAATAGAGAGAGCGGCAACAGGGGCGTGAGGCTGATGGTGATGCCTCGGGTATGTTCGGGCGCGCTCGGAATTCATCGGTGAAAATTTTCTCTTTCTTTACTAACACTACACACCTGCCTCTCAATCGGCTTCATCGACCAAGAGGAATGTATGTCTCTCACAGCCTCACTGAGGTTGCTGTCATTGGGCAGCAATATATAAGTCAGTTGATATAAGCTTATTTTAAGTATTACAATTAAACGTAAAAAAAATTTTTTCTAGCAATTTTAATTTTTTAGTTTCTTTTTTATTTCAAATGTTTTCTTGTCACCCCACTCAGGCATGTACAGTATTGATTTGCGATAATTCACATTCACTATTCATTTTAAAATAATGCATATTTTCCTTAAGAATGAATTCATATTATTTATCATTCTTATGATTGGTTTTTGGTCACATATCTAACTCCTGTCCCGCTTCATTACACAGTACAGCTTTTCGAATCGATCCTGTTAATTAAAACCATATTTATATTTATTTTCATTATGTTCCCTGTTCTTGTACTTATATTTATTCATTGACTACTGCAAGAAGTTTACAATCGATTAAAGGATTTTACCTATGTTAAGCACGCTCAGATATATACAGTAATGATTTTAATAATTCACATGTACTTGCATTAAAAATAATGCATATTTTCTTAGAAATTAGTTGCAAATATGTATCTGCCTAATGTTTGCTACTTGCCCATATGCCTTCCACTACTGCCCTTTATTACACAAATATTGCTTCTTCCATTAACCTCGATAGTTAAATGAATTTATGTATTAATTTATCATAGCTATTTATTTTTATCGTACTTTTTAATATTTTACCGTAATATGTATTATCATACGTGCAAAGAATTATTTTTTAATTTATTGGTAAATTTTACCTGTATCATCCCTATTCTGGCGTAAAACACATCTATTTAATTGAGATATTTCGATAATTTTTTAACAAAACAACTCGTTTAAAACTGTATGAAATATTTTTCTTTTACCGCTTACATCCCTCATAGCTACAATTACACATGTGCCACTTCTTAATTTAACCATTTGTATTTGAATAATTTATATTTTTATTTTTAATAAATAATTATTTATATTTTTATCGATTTGCTTTGTATCGTAACATTTAAGCTTGTATGACTTAAACAGTTTCACATAGATTTTAGGCCTTCTCCCTACATCCTTGCTTAGACATCTATAATTTCTGATTTCGTTAATGTACAAACTATATATATATATATATATATATATATATATATATATATATATATATATAAACATGTAATTTTCTTAAAAATCGCCATAAAAAATATTTGTTCCATGTTATTGTTTCACGGGCTCATAATTATACACTGTCACACCGAACACACTTTTATGTAAAGTGCCAAACCCCTTTATAGCTTTAAAGAAATAATTTAATTATTTTTATTAATTGTGGCAAAATCACGAGTGATGCTATTATAATAATTAGTAATTGTTTGATGTGACTTATATAGCCGTTAAATCCCCACAAGATTAACTAAAAACCCCATGTTCTAGATATTTTTCCATTAATTCAAAATCAACGTTTTACTACGTGCAGTATAGAGAAGAAACTCTAGAAATATATAGGCTACATTATTTTAATCGAATCATACGTCATTGACGATCATAACCCAAAAGCATAAATTATTTTTTAAACATATTCTTTTGAGATTTTGTATAAATAGTTCATATTTCCCCGTCGTTTGTAAAAGAAGAACATGTATTTGCACAGGATAAATAGTCGCAGTGTGTGTTTAGTCCACAGGATACGAGTATTTAAATATCATAACGTTTTTACCATTCTCATACATTCTAAAATTCTGCTAGGGCCTGTATGTCTAAGATATTCGTTTGTTCCCAGACTTGAAAGCATGGAAATTCTAGAAGTTCATGAGGGAAATAGTGAAATTTGAATGATAAATGGAGAAGTTTTGGAGGAAAGATGGCCGCCGGAGAACTTTCGAGCCCTCCCGAACACACCCGAAGTATCACCCTTGATTTTACACATTGGAGCCCACTCTTATTTTTATACTAGGTTCTTAGCGTTTTTCAATGCATGGGCTCGGAATTACATCACACGTCGGTAGACTATTCGCGATAGCTTTGTATCTTTGCTAACACACTTTTATCATAGCAAAAACAGATGTACTCCTGTGCGTAATATTAGTGGATAAGTACACATAACAAAGTCTTCTGTGTACCGAAACATAAACGCCAGGACAAGAAAGTAAATATCAGTTAATCAATTCTGGCTTAAGTGTTAATTTGCCTGGCTACTAACGTTGAGATAACCGCATGAGTTATTGAACTTTCAATGTATAGAAACCAATGTTATAAAATAGCGCAAGACCAGTACATTTAGATGCAAAAATTATAAATATTCCGTACATGGTCCATATATAAAAAACTGGATATAGAAATTAAAACTTATCTCCACATGAATTTAACTGGCCACTGTCACAAAAATCCAAACAATTAAATTTTACTTTAGCTCTTCAAGTACGGGCAGTTTTTAAAGAAATGCGCGTCAAACTACGCCTACAATATAGGACGGTTATCTTATTATACTTCACCGTGGTGTAAATGTAAAAATAGACGATCATAATGTCGGTGAAAATTTAAACCTATAAAAGACGTCGAATTCTAACGCAAACAATGTTTTTAATTGATAAAAATGTTATTACTGGCAGTCGCGATCAGCGTTTTTTGACGCAGACCTCGAATGTCGCACAAAACTATGTAAGCCGGTTAACATGTTATTTAAAATATCATATAAACGAAATTCAACTAAGAATCGACAACCATAATCGCCGGTATTACTTAATTGTATCTTAACGTACACAATTAGTTTAATGCAGACTTAAAGAATTGTAATATTTCTTTGCCCCCTTTCTGAAGGAAATATATGCTAATGAGAGCAGTTCACCGCCTCTATGTCTGCTTTGTGTGTGTTCCTTATTACAAAATTTGAACCTACTGATAAGAACTATTTAAAACCTTGTACACATACAGTAATTTTCAAGCACGTTCGATTGGTAATGTTTTCCTGCAGTTCGATTACTTACATTGAAATTAGCGGCAAATTTATAATTGAAACTGCTAGGTTACAATTTAAAAAAATCAATTTCTTTCCTGATTTCATGTAACATTGTTCTATAGGCTTTCTCAGAAACGCAACGAATCTCTTGATACATAAATCGATCAAGGGGTTGTGTAACACTATTTTAGCATAGCGAAATTGAATAAAGTACAATGGGTCTTCAAATATTTCAACCACAATAATGATATTTGTAAATGTTTCTCCTGGTTGAAGGTTTTATGTAGCTGCCAAACAAACACAGCGTTCATTTATGTTGACTGTGTTTCTTACCACTTCATGTGTGATTCTGTCTGAAATATTTCTCGGGTAGTGACAGCTATAGGGAATGTGTTCCATATGTTGATGAATTAGGCAGTTCGACAATTACGAGTAAGTAGGAATGGAAAGAAGTAATTTGTATGTGCATGCACTATCAAAAATCCAGATAAAATGGTAGTTTTATATCATTGAATACCACTTCCCACCGAAAATTTGGAAGACACGAATCCTTATGGAACAAGACGTTGCAACCATGTAATAAGCTCAAAATTCAAGCAATAAGGTTAATCACTCAAGACAATAATTCAAGAAAACAAAACTTGTATACAGACGTAAGGAAAATTGAATGGTAGATCTTCTAAACAAGGAGGCGAGGTCTATGTATCACATAAAATACACTTATTAATTAAAATGAACCAAAATATGGAATTGTTTGTAACGCAAAAATGTACGGTACAATTCAGTTCTAGCTTCACAGAAGGTAAGCGATGTATGCTGGGTAAAATTAATATTTTAGATGTAAATGTAAAGAATACATTGTTATTGTAACGCGTTGATCGGGAATCTCTAGCGAGGGAGCGTAAAGGTTCTATGAAACATAATAGTGCACCATATACATATATGAAGTGTAGCACGTAATTGTGGCAACAGATGTGAAAGGAAGCGTTGTCTGCTGCCTTGTAAGGTGTTCGTAAAAAAAATTATGTCACTACAAATCGAATACAGAAAGGCGTGACAGCCCACCTCCAGATCATAGAGGGAAGCACTCGAACATGCCACATAAGATATAACAAGTAGTTAAGCAACATATCACGTTTCGTATAAATAAATTCCTGTAGATGAGTAGCATTGTTCCTGGAAAAGGGACGAGCATAAAAAATTCGTTTATCTACTTTCAATACTCAGTAAAATGTGACTCCTATACCATGAAGAATTAAATAAAAATAAACTTTAAGGATGGTTCCAAATAAACAAGAATTCTTACATCTAAATAATAGTGACAGAGTTTAATTTGTTTTCAGGAACCCAAAAAACAGCACGCGTTTCATTTATGGTTCTGGTTGTTCACATACTAAGCTCATTAAAAATAATCATGAAGAAATTGAGATGCCTAAATCCGAAAGGGAGAGAACGAACACGTCAGAAGTTGTGGTGTGCAGTTCAATGAAACAGACGAAAACAAAATCATTCTACGCAGATGTGGGGTTATAACTTTACGATACACACTATCACAAAAAACATTAGAAAAGCCTGATTTTGTACATGGACAGAAAATGTACCTAATAAATAATATTTGGAGACGTACAGCGTCTTGCTAAAATATGCTGCAGTGGATGAAAGGATTGCAAACAATTGCTTCCTACTTGTCTGGTCTGATTCTTTCGCAAGCCAAAACAAAAACTTTTGCATGCTCTGCTTGCATCAATACCTTATTTTGAAAGGTTACTTTAATATTATTGATCAAAAGTTCCTTGAAGTTGATCATACACTCTTAGATTCCGACAAAGACTTCGGAAGACTACAGAAGGCACTTCAGAGACTAGACACAGTCTACGTAACGAAAAATACAGGGAAATAATTGAGACTGCTAGAAGGAGATATCAGGTGATTGGCATGTCTCAACATTTCCGGCACGTTACCTCTTTACCTGAAAAACTATGACTTTTTTAAAATATAAGTCAAGGATTAACTGATTGAAACTGTTCACTTTAGGGATGTAATTAAATAGGTTTAAATGTGCCAGGGTCGCACAGTGATGGTTGTACGTCTCCAAATAATCGTACGATGCAATAATGCCACTCAAGAAGGTTTACATACTGAAGAACAAGACTTCACAAGTGGCCACAGACGTTTAAGTTGACATGTCCTGCCAGAAGGACGGGAATATATCGGAAGAAAAGAGAAATAACCTCATGGTACAACTTAAAATTGCCAAAACAGGTTTCTGATATTTCTGGCAATCAACCCTGGAAAAATTAAAAGTATCTGATGCTGCACAGTAACAATATGTGTGACACAACAATAGTATTAAAGAAGATTAATATAATTTTCAACAGAAGTTTACAGAACTGTCAAAGACGTAGAAATTGAAAGTTTCCCGAAGGAGTACAGAATATCTCATTAAAATGTATCAGACATAAATCAAAATAATATGCTCGTAAACAATTATTGTAGAATACAGTGTATTTTTGTAATACTCAAATAGTATTCAGAAAATCATTTAAGAGGGAAATATTGATACGTCAAATACTTTTGAAAAATTTTTATAACATGAATAACAACGACACTGCTAAATATATGTGTCTTACACCACTGTGAATCTCAGCTCCTCATTATATATGTTTATCGGTACTGTAAAATTTTTAAAGTACTATTAAGACCCACATATTAACAATGTGTTTTGCTATGTCCCATGACTTGTGTAATTGAAATTTGTCAAATACTTTATTGTTTTAATAATTCCATTTTTTCTCCTGAATGAAGGCGACAAATATATTTATATCGTCAAATGAAATTCACAAAACTATTAATTTTTTTGCGTCTGCCCCTTATAAAGTGAAACTGTACGGTCATTATTATTCACTTAGACACACTTACATTTACGGAGACCAAAAATGAGAAATATCACATGCAGATATCCATAAATTACAACAGAAACATGTGTAAAATACTAGAAAAACAACAGAAAGCACCTATCCAATGTATAACAAAAACCAATAACAACCACTTAAAACAATTGAAACCCACATAATGTTCACAAAAGTAACCGACACAACACAGCAGAGGCCAATTTAAACCTCTATAAAACGTCAGAAACTAACAGATATAGCCATAACTTAAACCAACAAAACAGGAAATAGTAGAAATCATAAGAAAAAACAAAATTCAACAAACATTAATACAACAACAATGTGAAACACAACATAAATCAACAGACGTAGACACAACAAAAATCAACAGAACACAACAGAGTTCTAGAACAGCATTAACAAACGTAATTCAATAAAATGTTGGGAATCTCAACAGAAATAAATTAAAATTTGATCGTTTCAATTTTTCAAGACAACAGGATGCAACAGAATCGACAGAAATGTTATCATTTCACTTAATAAAAGGTAAGTGGCTTTACGTCTAGTATAGGAAATACATTAGAGACGGTTAGATAGAACTTCGTAAATTACAGGAGCTGGGAGAGGAGTTGGTCATGGCCTTTGTTAAAAGGAACCAGCATTCGCCTAGAACAATTTCTAAAACCACGGATAACCGAAATAAGGGTGACCGGAGCCGTGGATTGAACCCGTATCCTCCCGAGTACGAGTCCAACGTGCTACCATTGAGCCACCTCGCTCACTTATTTCACTAAAACTTCCTACAAAATAACCCATTCAAATCCAACGAAGGTTTTTGGGTTTCCCACAGGAAAATACAAAAACCAACAAAACTGTATTACAATGAGAATTTTTGACAGCAAAAATTACTGAAATTTGTGGTAATATGATTTAATTTCTATTGTAAATTTTGGGTAACGTTATATGACCACTGGTGTATACAAACTAAAGTTTTTCAACTATTCTAAGGAATGTACCTGCCAGGATTCGCAAGGAAAGAAATGTTTAGCCTCTCAAGCGCACACTACTATGACAAACATTCATGATGTAAATGTATAACCATTTACACAAATGGTCTACCTAAAGTCTGGCCATGAAATTCGGGAATATATCACTACAGTGAACTAGCAAAGAAGACTAGAGAGGAGCTTAACAAGCTAGAATAAGACTTCAACATGGACCATGTTTTTGGGACCACCCGAATAAATTAGTAGAGAATTTAGTTTACTTCTCAAAGAATCGGAAAACTAATTTGAATTATTAAAGTATGTAGGGAAGAAGGGCTATAATATCTATCGACTGTAAATATTGTATGCAATATGTGCAGTTCTTAGATGTTAAAGTGACACCTACTGGCCGTGTGTTTGTATGATTGAGGCACGGCGTCAAGGGCAATGATGACAGGCTCACCTGGCGCGGTATTACTGAAACGGCGTGAAGTGGTATCGTAAATCACTCGCTTGCCTGACACTTTCAGTGGTGACCCAATATTTTTTTTGGTAGAAAGTTTTATGCTAAGTCCTTTGTATGCTCCTAGAGCAGTTTCACACGAATCATGTGAGCAGTTTTTCAGGTATAACAGGTTGAAAAGGCAATATTTAGCCATTTTGAGGGCTCCGAAATGATTTTTCTAACCGACGTGATGCTTTGAAACAACCCTTCTGTAATCGATTGCAGTGTATTTTCTTTAAGTACATTGACACAATTGGTATACGTGGAATTGTTTCGTAAAAAAACGTATTTACGAACTCGCTGCAACTCATTTTAAGCGCGTGGTATGCGAGGCTCTTATGTACCCTTGACACAAATTTTTGTCGCACGATATGGTCGAAATATCCCAAACCAAAATCATCGAGATACTAATGTATGTAAGAGTGAAATGGAAGTAAATTTACACGTTGACTTTTATCCCTGTGCATTGCAAAAAAAGCCATGGTCATGCATGTCAAGCCGAAGCTTGCGACCGATGTAACGACAGCAACTAAATACATGGCAAAAGTGTCCCAGTAGAACCAACTGAAATAGTAATTTATAATGTTTCACAAAATTCAAGTATTCAATACATACTATTAAAATTCCTTATAAATTAATATTTAGCAACCTCGAAAAATCATTTGGTGAGAAATTTACGACGACTGTATATGTTGTTTGTGATCAATGACGAATTACAAGGATCAAACAAATATAGACTGCGTGAGGACAGTTATCGATGTGGTTAAGTAATAGGAGAGAGTAAACAAAAATAGAAATCTTCCTGGTCCTGTGAGGAATAAAATAGGACAGTCTATGACATTACAAGAACCATGTGCTGTGGATGTACTGAAAGGTTTGGCGCATTTACAACTGTTATGATTTGCAGCCTACGCATTTCCTTAGGATGTCCCCTGTCAGTCCAAACAGGTTGTCTTTATGCAGTTTATGATAAGTAAATGCAATGAATTTTCTTAGAACAACATTAATTTACCAGCCAACGACGATGTCAACAGAGCAATGACAGCTTCGATACTGGCGGCCTCTAGAGATAGCTGTGGCGAGATAAGATGTGAAAAAAAGGCACCGCGTGTAATGTTTATTTGTGTATTGGTGGGCTTGTAATGGTCTCTTTTGCTGGCGTCAGAAGTTTAACTGTGAGAGGGGATATTCATCATGCGTAACTTAAATAATAGCAATTGTAATTGCAGTGCGGACATATCACGAAAGAAATTCTTTCAATGTTCAACATTACAAAGTCTAGCTTAGAATTAATCTTTAGGTGATAGTGATAATATAGCAAACTCTATAATTTGAATAATAAACGTAAACATCTACATACTGCAGGAGAAGCAGTTCTCTTTTGTTGTAATGTTTATGCTATAACAGTACCTATTTACATTTGTTATATATTGTTTTTATTTTGCTGGGCAATCGTGAATGGTGAGTGAGGTAATATATTTATATGTAATATCTTATGAACAACTCTATTAATGCAATAAAAAAATTATTTATATTCAACCTAGTTAACGTAGTAATTATCTAAAGGCATTAAACCATGAGTTCTTTGTTCCAGTAACAACATTACTAAAGCTAAAGTTTATATTCAATCATTGTGTTACAATGGCTAAAAATATCCTTCCAAGAAGTTAAAATCTCAAATACCAGTACTGCGAAATTTGGTGATAAATGCACACCTTACTTAAAAAAAATAGAACAAAGAACCAAGGTAAAACCAAGATACCAATCCTAGTAAAAACGGTTGATGGAATGTATGTCACCACTGGGACTCAGGTTGCACCAATACGAAGCTTTTCGAGTAACTAACCCCATAATAGAGAAGTGAAACCTGAACCATATTTGGCAATCGTTCTCAACTTACTTCTTAACTTCATGAATAAAATATTTTTCTATGGAACTTGTACAATCATACTCTTCACATACTATTTACCTCTGAATGGTATTTGTATTTCACGCAAAGTTAAACATATTTGGACCAACAATTTTACTTGGCTACATATTGCCTAATATCAGTGTTAAGCACGAGTCTCATAAATCTAGGGCAATTACTCTCTTTCAATGTTGTGCGCAATATAGTCTCCTCTATAAATTGTGGAATTTGAACGTATTTTCCACAAATAGCCTAAAGTCTATACAAGAAATTTCTTGACTATATCTATGGAAATTTCAAGCATTCTTGGTTGAAAGCATGTCGAATATTGTGACAGTTCAATAATCAGTCAAACTATAAATAGTGATTTGGTGCCCACTGTTAAAGATGCCGATGAAAGCACAACCAAAATAGTTGTTACTGGCCTCGATTTTTGCAAAAGTATATGTGATTTCCTTCACTGCTATTATCCCACTGGTTCCAGTGCTTTAATTTAAATTTGTATTAGTCATTTATTAAATAAATACAAAGTAGTGATGTTTATTTGACATTTTTTACTTGTGAAATACTTAAATGGTAGTTTATGATGTTTTGTGTAGTGATATTTGGCAATTTAGGTTGGCCCTATTGTTCGTATAAGGTCGTCACCGATAGAGTACTTTCTGAGAAAATATTGCATAAAATACACATAAAAAATTTCCTTCTGGTCTGTCTGTTTTTAGGTTCACCTTTTGTTTACTACTGTGTTAATTTTGGCTATTTCTCTTATTTCGCCATCGCAGCCAAATAGCTATTTCATTTTGTCATTGCCTTCGGTTTCACTGTTGTTGGTTGTGAATACACTAGCGGTAACTCCAGCCAATGACAGCGTTCTTGTTGGTGAGGAAGAGTATTTGTTATTTGAAACAGTATCTTACACTACTGCTCTTGATTTTTGCCGTCTGGAATGACAAGACAACTGTTTAACATCCGACAGTATATTAAAGTTCTTTGTTTCAGTGTATGACAAATTATTAACCAACCGACTGTCGTATATAAACTACTTTCTTTTAAAGTTTTGATTTTGCTGTTCGGCATTTAGAGAAGAACTTTTTGGTTTTCAATGTTAAAGTCTACTTTGTTATCTTTGCTCACGCCATGCTTTCAATGTAAAAAAAGACAGAAACTATACAAAAATTAAAAATACCTAAGAAGTAAACAATCTGAATCAATTTAACAACATCTAGCTCATTTGTCTGACTGTCTAGGTAAAATATCGATTTGCAGATCATGTTTTACTAGGTCAAAATCTGGATTGCAGCAGTTCTGAAATTAACAAAACCTTTATAAACTATCTTATAACCGCATAAAATAGTACAACCTTTGTAACCATCCGTTAATGAATAAATAAAAAACTTGAATCATTTCTAGCAGCCCTTTACTTTTCCACATTGATCTAAATATTGTTTATTGTTGCTTAGTGAACTTAGCAAGTACCAAATTTTAACTATTTTATTTTACATAGTCCAAAGAAATCAGAGTTTATGGAAATTTGGTTATGCAATGCTGTCATAAAAAACTGTTATTTTAGTTAAAATTAAGTATCGGATTGTAATTTCCAATACGTGAGACCGAAAACTACTGACGGCAACATCCGTGTATTTTATGATTTCAGTCATGTTCTAGCAGTGGTAAACAATCCGTACATCAGTGCTAAAAAGATAACCCACTTCTTAGCCAAGAAAGTATTTCCCAAAACTGTATCATAAAAATGTAATAAATTTTTGCTGTTGAAACTTAGTGGAAAATTAATTAGTCAGAACGATAGAAATCATCATTCTGTCTCAGTCAATTCAAGTATGCTATCTGTATGTACTGTATCTACTAGCTTTCCTCTCTACAATGACTAAATCAGCAGCCTGTCTCGAGCTAAGTGATTTTTTGTAACTCTAGGTAATTTTAAGCAAAATGAAATACTAATTAGGTCTGTGTTTCTACAGTCAGTGAAACACTCGAGGATGCATTTTTGTGTAAAACTACCGATCGTCAATTAACCATATTAGGAATGGACTTTATAAGTAAAGTATTTCGATTTGATCAGAAAGTCCTTCAAGTATTTTGTCTCCTTTATTTAAATTTCCGCTTACAGCAATCGCTGCCTACATTTTACGTACACAAATTAAAATAAATTTATAAATAAAACTTTTACTAAATAACCTAACCTGTCATTCAGCCGTTCCTTGGTATACGATTGTGATACCCTTTTAACTTCCCGACAATATTCCGTGGATTTAAATGTCATTGTTAGAAAACATCCTTCTCAAGCCCATAAACCATTATATCGACCTTAGTATTTTCAATGTTTCTGTACTGTATCTTGTCGAATTTTTAGGAATATGTCGAAATATTTACGTTTGTAGCAAGTTTGTCTCTTTCGCTAAACCCTGAAACCTTATACCATATTCTGTTTTCGTCACAGAAGGTAACAAGTTCCATTTCCACCTGCCCCAAATGCGAGTAGCAAATTAGTACTTTGCGACAGAGTGATATTAGTCTTAGTACGTAGCGTTGTCAAATATCTCAATGAAAGCATAAAAACATGTAAAATATGCAATGTATATAACTTATTGATAACTGATGCTGCACTCTAGTAAGTACAACTATTGTTTACATGTGGATACCATTACATTTGGTAAGTAAGTCGTTTCTAATTCTCCAGGCTTCCATAATATCGTGACAAACAGAACAATTTTATTTTCATTGGTCCTTGTCACGAGGCATGACATTTGGCTTTCGCCCTCTAAAGGAAAATTGTAGTCAATTGGCTTCAGATTGTGACTGTAAAATTAGTTTGAAGCTATTTATTTTGTTTTATGACGTAATGATTATTTGAGTACTGTGTAGTGAGTCATTTCTTTAATACGGCACCCACGGCTTATGCCGTGTCTGAATTTATAGAGTACTCAATTGAGATATTACTTTTTCGCATAATGCCACACTCTTGTTGGCTCTGAGGTGCTCTTGCTCGCTCCAGTTGGGACGATGCTCTCTCGTATTTGTAAACAAGCGATGCGAAGATTACCAGTACGTCCATTAAAAATAATACATGTTATAATCATATTAAATATAGTTGTGGGTGATTCAAATAATGATTTCTAAACTTACCATCATTGTATTTCAAGCGGGGTATATAGCTGGTCTGAGGCGATGCGAAAAATATTTATTTCGCCTATTTAAACGTACAACGGAATTTCTCGATGATACGCAATCGTTCATTGTAAATATTTATTATGTTTACATATAGAAATATTTGCGATATATGACGCATGTTTCTTCAGTAACCACAAACCATAGTTGGTAATCAAGATGGTGTACGCCAGAGATCAAAAAAGAGCGAGAGCGAGTATACAACTTCGTTCTCTCGCTCTTTGGATGAACTGATAGACGGATTTAGTGGTTTCCTTCTTTTGACAGTCTCACTTCTACAATTATAAATACGTTATTTTTATTTTATGCATTTTGTTCTTGTCCCTTGTATTGTAATGATATGCAACAACAAATAATAATTAAGTACAGCGATAAATTAACTAGACGTATAAATTAGTTTTTTAAATTTAATACGTTCTTATTATGGTAAATTTAATTATATTTTTTTGCAACTGTTAAAAATATTATAGAATGTTTAAACCTTTTTTGCTTTTGACAGTTATTTGGTGAAACAAAATATTATGATAAGAAATAAATAAACCAATAAATATATAAAAGTTTATATGCAAGCAAGTGAACCACTCTAAGGTAGAATCGAGATATTTGTTTCCTTGTAATTGTTTATGGTCGCTGCTGTGCGAAAGTCTCTCATAAACCAAAATTCTAATTGTTCTCTAGAATTAAATTACTAGTTTACAGGATTTATAAATGGCACAAAAAGCAAATTTGACTTTTATTTTCTGTTACTGTATTTTTTTGGTATAATTTAAGTACATTTGTGTGTTTTAAAACAGTATATTTAGAGAAAATGGCATACTTATATAAACGCTGCACATAGGAGATTACATCTTGCTAGAAATTAACACACTGGTAACTTCATCGGAAGTGTATTCCTTCCCTTTAATTAATAAACTTACACAATAATTTGAGAATCATCGCCATAGAGCTATAAATAATTATTTTTACATTTATATTATTTACATAAAAATATTATTATTATTGGAAACAGTTTTGCAAATGTTCATTTGAAACAGCATGTTTATAAAAATTTCATTTAAATTTGTGAAATGCACATATAAATTCATCTACAAAAATACAATCAAAGCACCTCATTAGATGTCAAGTTCAAATGCTTATGGTAAATTACAAAAGCTAAAATAAAACTCATTGTTACTTCTTTGGTACGCGAAAAATGGATAGTATGTAGATAAGTTTTAAAAAAAATTGTGTTAACTAAATGTCATAACATTTAGACATTCAGTATAGATTTATCTTAACCAATCACCTAACTGATTAACGTTATCACAAAGTGATACTTAAAACATCAGTATGTCTAAATAATAAGAACATAATTATGATTTATAGAACTTTCCCTATAAGACTATTCTCTCAAATAAAATGGACTTGAATAAGTGAAATTCTATTAATCTATAGCAAATCCGAAACATGAAAAATCGATATTATATGTCTGATTTTTATGGCAATTTTGTCTTAAAAGAATTGGTGTTTTTTTTAATTACTTCTTAAAGATTTTGAAGGCATTTCCATTTGTATTCTGACAGTGCAACAGTTGCCTTTTGTAACGCTTGTTAGGGTTTGTAATAATTGCGGAAATAGTTGAAATTCATCGGCGTGTCTGAGTTTGTACATCATTTCACCTATGGGACTGTAACGCAATATTCGAATGTTCATGGCCGTAAGGTAGCCTATATTTTTTAACAGGTTGTAATGATGTAAAGTTTGTTGGAACACAACATTTCTTTTAAAAAGTTTGGTCCGCAATATGTCAATATTGTAGCTACTTTAGTCGAGATAGTCTCATCTATAGGAGAGGTCACTGGATGAATGAACAGTTTTTCTAACGTTGTATGGACGCTGTGACATTCAATTACGAATGTCCTGTTTCTAGGTTTAGACAGATGCTGAAAAACCACTGAGTGCACTAACCAAGAATCAATCCCTATACTTTTGATGGCATCCACTTGAAATAATAATTATTTCTGAGTAGATGCTATGAGTGTTTCAAATAAAGTCAATTATTCAGTATGTAAATTTATTCATCAAAACATCTCCGCTGACACCGTGTCAAACATACAATGTGACCGCTTTGTTATTTAATTAATAAAATGTAAAATTAGGTAACTGCAGTTTTTTCTTGTAGTACATCATGGATTCTTTAGATTTTATACAGAGCAAAACACTTTGCAGTTCCATGGTTAACTCTTAAGTGTATGTTTTCTGCAATTTATTTTGCTGTATTTTTTGTTTCCCTTCCTACGTATTTCGTTGTTATGTGTTGTTGATGTACCTCTTAAAAAATTGTTTTCACCTCGCAACTATAACAGATGTCGAACCGATCCTCGCGAGGTTGATGAATTGTAATGTTCTCTGCGTCTACGACATTCACGAGAATGGTTCGTGCAACTATAGGCTGATTCCCAATTCCTGGCGCCAGTTTTTGCACACGTCATGCATATGTTGCACAGAACTAATTGTTTATGCTACGTAAATATTTTAGGACGAATTCCTACAATAACGAATAGACACTTTAAGGTAAAATTCTATCCACCTTTCTCATCAGCAGTCACGCAATCTGTTCTTAGTCTTTATGCCTCTCGAGTCATCTTGTGCTGTCACTAGCTTCCTCTCCAGGATCTCCTCTTTATCATCTTTTAAAAGTGTCTTCCCCCAAACTTAACTTGTTAATGAAGAACATCCTGTAAACACTCACTCTCTCGCCATCTGACTTCAGCATAAATACTTCACGCTCTTTCTCACTTTGTTTTCGTTAAAGCAATGTTATTCTTCGACATACTTTTCTTATGACTACCAATCATTTAATGTAAGCATTATTTTCCCACCATTATTTTATCTTCTAAATAGATCTACACTGAAATTCTTATTTTGCAATCTTGTGGCAATTTGAGGTCTGTGCTCACGCATGTAATAAAATACAATTCATATCAACTAAGCAGTCAATTATTGACCCTAAATATTCTAGGAAAAACTCCCACGAGTTTGATAGGCAGCAATAAATACCTCTGATGTGTTGACAGACCACAGAGACTTTACCAAGAAAATTTTTAGTTTATAATGCACATTTCAAAAGTGCACATTTCAAGGCGTGGTTATTTCCACGGACTATTATGTCGGAAGTATTTAACCAACATGTATGAGTGTTGCGTGTGAGACTGGCTGAAAGGCAAAGGACTACAAAACAATTGCACACAATCGTTGTTAACTCAATTTCCATTCAATATATTAGAGCAGAAAGTAATCACTTAAACAAAGGTTTTCCATAAATCGGTTCATCTTTCCATTTACACTCTTGATGACTGATGTATGGCCATTTTGTATACTTCTTTAAGAAACGAATCAAATTTGGTATAGACTATATTTACGCAATATTTAGTGCAGAGAGCTAAAGGTGTGGAAATACATTGGAAGCAGTTTCAGTGCCACCTTATGCGGGTAAATTTTGCTATTGTTTATGTAGCTACGTCTATTCACTTTGTTGATTACCCACCATACAAGTTTACAGTTAGTGTATATGAGAACGTAACCAGTAAAAAGTGTTAAAGCAAAACGAAAGTATTGCAAGGTACTTATTTTCTCAGGTCCACATTACAGTGAATTGTAGTTCGAACATTATTTTACTTTTCAATATATTTGTAGCTAGTGTAATTGCAAACAGTTGCTAAGACCTTGAATTGTACTATCTTTAGCTGTTTTACTTTTAAGGGCGTTGGACCCGTAAAATTTCATTATTTATATTTGTGCCAAACACTGTTCAACTTTTGCACATCAGATAACACGTCATTTCCCAAAAAAAAAAAAATTAAGCCCCATAGTTTTTGCACAATCCCTCATCAATGTCACAAAATGGCCATTGCGGTGTAGCCAAAATCAAAAAAGTAATCAACTAATAAATTCAAAATTACAGTAACTGATGATCAGTGTATCAATGCATTTTATGACATGGTTGACAAAAACTAGTTTTGAAAATTTCAGTAGTAGCCAAAAGTCAAAGTTACGCAAAAATGTACTCATTTTCATCAATTTTTCTTTAAATACAAAAACGTATCGCTTTGTGTTCACAATAGGTTCTTGAAGTGGCTCACATCATTAAGAATTAATATGAATTATCTTGTTTCTGCAAGTTAATTATTTTTTATTATTTTGTCTACACCGCAACTGCCATTTTGCAACTTTGATAGGTGATTATACTAAAACTATGGGACCTAATTTTTTTTATTTGGGGAAGTGACATGTCATCTGATGAGTAAAAGTTGACCAGTGTTTGGCACAAATATAAAATTTTGAATATTAATGGGTTCAACGCCCTGAAATATGCTCTTGTGTAACCGCCATAAAAATTACGAGATTACTATATTACACCCAATTTTACTTATCTTCGTGCAGCTAATTAATTCAGTTATTCATGAAGTATTCTCTGTGATAAATTTGGTGTGTTCTTTCGATTAAGTTTTCTGAAAATATTTGACGTTGGATTGTGCGAGTTCAGGGATCCTGTGTTTCTATTATACATCAAACAATATGTGTACAAATTCCTTTGAATCGTAAATCATCATTCTTCCTTTTTTTTCTGGTACAGCGTGTTTTACTGTTGCTATTTGGCTGCATCGTAAGTAGGTGCACGAATATTATCGGAGTTATGATAGCTTTATTGCCTCTCAGTTTAATACACACTACAAACATTTGCACTTTTGTGACACTGGTATATGTAAAAATTCGTAAAATAAATCCAATATGTTATTCTTCGTCAAGTAACGAATTAATAAAGTCAACTAACGAATGATGGATAATTTTGAGATGTTCACATCAGCTAGAGCCTTACGTACCAAGTTGTGATCCAAAAAACACACAGAAAACTAAGCAATAATAACTGTCGGAAAAGTGCAAGTTGTAGCAAGATTTTTAATCCGCTTTCTAAACACTGTATTCTCTTCTTATAGGTTACGGTTACGTGGATTTCACGCATCTGCATCAGAAGATAACTTAATGTTACCCGTTGGTTGGTTGCTTGGTGAAATATTTGTTAGTCAGCTTACGTTTTGTAAATAAAATATGTTTCCTCTGTTCATTGTCTTCACTATATTATTGGGAGCACAACTAAATCGACATTATACACTAACCCCATCCATATGTTCTTTGAACTAAGACAAATATATCTTGTCTCAGTATTGGTGACTGGGTTTGTCCGTAATTAACTTTCTGAAACTAAGAATAAACTTTGTATGCTATCATAAATCTTTAATTTTCTAAATCAGTGGTCATGTCGTCGTAGTGGTAACTTTTATTGTTAGCCTATATAGTTTCACTTTTTGTATTTTGCTATAATTATGTGAACTTCTCACTCCAAAATTGAAACGTACTGCGGTCCGGAACCCGATTACGATATACCTTGATTTCTCCAAAGCTAAGCTTGACTTATGAGCAGGCTCCAGACTTCATAACCTAAAGAGCAACCCCAAATATTTTTCCATTTTTCCACATTCTACACTGTATTGTCATGCATAGCCATGATCAACTTAATATGAGGTATCATCAATTCAGTCGTCTGTAGTGAAAATTCGATGGCTTCTGTATTTTGTGTTGATGGCAGTGTTTAAATGTGTTTTTGTTAGAAGTAGCACTAGGCATTGGATTGTTGTAGTCTACTAAGGGGAGAGAAGCATGCAATGTGATATTCACGTGTAATAACTGCCTCCTGCAATATTCGACCATTGTAGTTGTATTCAAGACTCATAAGTTGTCTTTCTCGATACTTGCTTGATTTGAACAAGTGGAAATTTTTAATGTGGTTTGTATGTTAACATGCATCTTCTTGCGTACCTGGATACCATTCTTCAAGTATGTGATGCAATGAAGCACGTGGCCAACACAATAGCCTGATGTTTTCATTGAAGCCTGATTCTCGGAAGAAAATTATAGTATTAGTAATTATGTCGATGTCGTATTCTGAGCGTGTGAAATTCCATTTTTGTAAAATCATGCTAAAAAGACTAACTTATTTACAACTATATGGTATTCCATGTTATGCTGTTTTAAAGACAAAACTGCGAAGTAAATGACTATTAGCACATACAACTGGCTTGACAAATAGCTACATTACATTTTACAGTTTCTGTTTGGCACTAATATTGTTCTCAATATTTCACAGGGTTTATTTATTTCGAAAGTCACTATCTCTACACTCTGGTCCATATCTACATGTTAACTTCTCGTGTGTTCTTCGCAACTCCTGATGTGCAAATTATTATTAAAGACACACCGGCAAATTCAAAATTGGATGTTTCATCGGTGTAATCATATGTAGCATTTCATTTGGATTACCATTGAGATATTTCCTAATCCGCAAATTACCATTCCTGTGTCCCTAGTAATAGATTTAGAAAGCGGCGTTGGTTCACGTTTTCATCTTCGAGCTGAGTAAACGTTTGGTTAAAATCTCATCGTCGCCCTATTTTCAAAGTTAGCACCACAAGTATAAATACCTATAGTATATCATTTTTGAAACATTTGACCAATTGTAACTTTTTGGATTAATTTGCAACAACACTGCGGTCAGTAGGTTGTTGGTTATGCTCACATCATTAGTTTCTTTTATTTCTTGACTGTATGGAAGGGTTGGCACAGCGGCTAAAGCACACGCCTACCCGGGGGCTTCCGGCTTCCCCTGCCCCTTCATTCCGGTGCTGCTCCATTTTCACACCATGTCACCCCATCACCAGCGCTTAAGTCCTAGATGTTAAGTGCTGACCAAAATGTCTTCACTACACATTACGTAACCGTGGCTGCTTATTAAAACACAACGCGTTACACTGAAGTACCTGATAATGTTCACAGCAGTTAGTATTCACGTAGTTTAGCAAGCGTTTAAACAACTGTAGTGTAGTTAGACTTCTAAAAATGCGTTAGCACGATCGTTTATCTTTTGTGTGTGGAAAATAATTTGCCTAAAATTTTACAGGTGGGGGGGGGGGGGTTCAGACTTCGAAGTCTGCCTTTTCCTTGTACCTACGCCCCGTTTGTCTGTGGGTGAGCGTATCCTACATGACCAATGTTTTCGCTGGCTCAAAATTGATACTTAAGTCTTGATTTTTTTACCATATTTAATTGTTACGTACCAGAAGTTTTCGCAATAACGTTTTTGCATAATCTTTAGAGTAATATTGGAAAATCGCGTAACTATTTACCATAGTCTCCAATAAACTGTAGTATTTCAATCGTGACACGTGTGAGCAGTTTTTTGGTAAATCAGATACATTCTGTGTTAAACTGTACAGTTACAATTGGGTCTGTTGAAGAGGGACACACTGCTTTGTATACACGATAGCCAAAATAAGTGCAAAACCTTCAGTGTTATAAATAGCGTGTAGGAGCCTAGCAAACCTTCAACTTTTCCCGCTATTTACTTATAGTTAGGGACTGGAAAATTTCGCGAATTCAATGACCTGTAGGCTAGAATCCATTGTACTATGCATACTCAAGCCCCGTCTATTCGCTCACTGTCTGTTGTTCCACCGAGTAGCAGCTAGTTGATGAATAGCCGGGGCTTGAGTATGCTTAGAAGATTTGATTCTAGCCTACAGGTAATTGAATTCGCGCAATTTTCCAATCCCTACTTATAGTGTCTCTAATCGTCTTGTTTCAATGTCTTACGTGAACACCCTACATGGTTATGTGTAGCTTGTATTTAAGCAAAGATGTCTCTTAGCTGGCTACGCCAATCAGAACAAGGTTACTACGACACCAAACGTCTATGATATGCGGATATAACTCCAAGACGCCGGGAGTTGTAATATGCAATCACTAACCATAAGAAGCTGAGCTGCAGGTGAGCTCCTACGGCACCGAAACAAGTTAATGCTAAAATCTTTGAGAGAAAACTTCCTGTCTCTATTAGTTATCAGTTTGTCTGTGAAACTAACGCAGTAATGCTAACCAGAATATTGAGTGTTTAACTTTGTAAGTTTAAATGTGAAACTAGCAACGAATTTAATATGAGTCAGTGAAACTCTTAACAATGACTGAAAGCCGTGTGTTAGCATTCTTCTTTCACGCTATACCCATCCATAGTAAAATTAGGGAAACGCACTATTAATGGAATTTTTTCTACAAACTTTGACGATAATCTTTATAATTCCTGGCCTGGAAAAAGTCAAGAAATGTTATAATAAATAAGAATTATAAAATTGTGTATAGCTTATTACAACGCTTTATCCCGTAAACGTGGACCTTTTAAGTAGTTGGCAGGTTACTTTTTCACAGAAAATCTTGACAAAATATTAATTTATCCAGCTAACCATTACTTTTAAATCTTACTATAAATGATAAGACAATTGTAAACTCTTGCGTTTAATAAAAGGAATTTTTACTACCGAAGAAATTTCACACTTATGTACAGGATTTAGAAATAATGTAGAAACCATTACCAAAAGCTATGTTAACGTCTCCAATATGCTTACTTTTATGATTGCTTGCGTTCTTTGAAGAATACTTCATTATCTTGCATATTTTGGCAGGCTATTTTTGCACCAATATTCTTTCCAAAAACTGCAAGTTTGTTAACGATTGTTAAAGTAGAATATGTGCACGCAAAATTCTTACACGTAATAACTCTTCAAAGGCGATATAATTGGCTATAGCATACATGACGCTTAGTTTTCGTCTTCATGAATGAAGTGTGTTGAGTGAAAAGTTTATTTGTTTTCTTGATAAATACCGTTGTGATAAGGGAGCAAAGTATGCACTATCAGCTGAACTTGACTGTCCAAAATATTTACATACACTCTAGAAGAAAGAGAATACTGCAAAGATTAATATTTTGCAAAATATGATAATGGTTCTGAATTGATACCCCGATACAGCTTCGAAAACAATGAGTAACATAACCGGAATATATCAATTTTGGCAGCAAACAATTTGGATCGGTAACTTTCAGTACAGTTCTATAGACATCAAGACATCAACTCAGCCAGACGTCGTAAACTGTGTGAAGCTGTTTTATTCAGCCAAATGACCATTTCTCATAATTATTAATGCTTAATTTTTTGATAAGGCACCAATGTTTCTGTGTTGTGTTTTCTATCAGTAATGATTGTGTTCAAGTAGTTTGTTTTCAAATATCGAACTTATGCAGAGTCCTTCGTACTACTTTGGTGCTGTAAGTGTATGAGAGAGAACATTCAGTTTACCAGCCACGCCATTTAAAGCGGATATTTTTTATAATTACCGTTACATTTATACGCGTACAGTAAGTATTTACTAACTTACTGTCAATCCAGACGAGTCTCATTTGCAGTATTGTGGGACAAAATGTTTATTTCTCAGAAAAACATATTTATTAGGCAAAAAAGGCATCACAAAATAAACATTACAAAAATAATTAAAGAGTAGAATATATCAATTATTTATGTACCAACACTATAGTTGCGAATAAATGGCAAGTAACAGCACTGCAAGAGCCTTCAAACGTCTGAAAGTCACGATCTGTTAACGCTCATAAAAATTATTTGAAAAATTCGGACCTTAATTCATAAAGGCAGTAAGGACACTGACGCATATAATAATTTTATACGTTGTTAGTTTAGAATCGCAAACTGTCTCAAATGTCATTATTTGATCGTTAAGAAGTATATACTTCCTTGAAGTTAAATAATGGCTTATTACGTATTGTTTAACTTGAAACCTTTGCTACACGAATTTTTTTATGCAGTATCCACGTATGAGTGTTTGTTTCTTACGTCTGCTTATTTATAGAAATAAAATTCAAAATAATAATAAACGATTTAACGAAATAACTGACAGTAAATCACTTGTAACATAAAATATCAAGAAATTACGTACATACAATAATAAATTTTTTTTTTATCTTCAGTTGAGCGTGTTTTCATTCGCAGTAAGATAATAAGTTAGTGTTTCGTATTGCATAAGTTCTTTAAATGGAACTGAAGACATGTGGTAGGATAGTAACAAAACTATTATCTAGAGTTTTTCTTAATATTAACAAGCTTTGTGGCCTACCAATGCGGCAAATTCTTAGCACTCGAGCTGTTAATTTCTTCATACGCGTTTTCGCAGAGGTTTTAAATAATATATTATTTCATTTTATCGAGGCTTCATAAAATACGTGTACTGCTCGTAGTATTTAATTCGTTCATAAAACAACAGTATTTAGAATAAAATTACGTCGGTAGGCCTCAGACTCATTAACTGCCACTTAATGAGGAGAGAATAACCTTTTAACAAATTATACGGTCTGGTTTAATGGCTTCATGATTTATTCTTTGCAAATGAAATAGCATTTGGTTGGAAACAGTTAGATAAAACAAACAAGGTTTTCATGAGCTTCTCACCAGTAAACACGTAGTTTACAAGATATTTAAATAAATATATTTTGGTTAGAAAACTTTAAAAATTGATTAGTACTAAAATAATGAATTTGTTTAGCGGAATCCGATTTTATGATATTTTAACAATATAAAACGTATTTACGACTCCATGTTCCGTTCTTTAATCCACATCTCCGAATACAACTTAGGGGTCTTGAAGAGGTATCTCTTTTTTTATTACTGCAGCATACCTCTCCCTTGTCATTTTTTCTTTTGCTGCGGTCTCTGCCATCTCACTCACTCCCTTTCCTGCTTCTCCATTCTTTTGCTCTTGTGACCTGGTCATAACTTGCTCGCACCGTTAGAGCGGCATCCCAGACCTTAGGTAAAGTACCAGCAGCACTGCTATCACCAGACAAGCAAACGTTGACTCTCGGCGTGTCTTGCGCATACTCAAGTTATCTTCCTAGACTATGCATTTTAAAAATTTATTTTGCGAAATGTAAGGTTTGTTTTTATTTTTGTATTGTTCAAATATTTTACGTTTTATGTATAAAAAGTGTACATGAACAAGGTATAATACATTTTATACACAACATTAATACTGAAGGTTAGTAATTACTAATTGACTTGTCTTTGAAATAAACAGTTACGAGTTTTCTAATTAATGTAATTTTATGCTGCAACCAATTCGTTACAAACCTGTGACTCATCCACTTTTTTGCTGTGTTATTATTATGTGTTTGTTTAAATCGTGACCGGTTTGACCACTTATTCATGTGAGCATGGCATATGTTTACATGTGATTATACCCAAACGTTAACTAGTTTGTAATGACATACTTATGTTTATGACTATACATCTGTGAGCGTATTGATTATTTACTCGAGTGCGGACAGCTGAATACATACATTTCCAAATATTTCGTTAAATAATTCATCATCATTTTAAAAAAGAAAAATGGAGTAAATTAAATTTATGTGTGAAATTAAAAGTTCATATCCAAATGATACTTGAGGGGGAGTGTTCGACAATTTTATTGTATTTTCAGTTTTTGAGCCATAACATTTATTCAAATTATAGGTATTACCAAAATTTTCTTTTCGACATAGCAAACACTATATTCTTTTTTAACTGCTTGCCATAAATAATAATGGAATCTTTTATTAATTGTGTCATGCAGAATCATTGAAACATAATTTTAGGGCGACTTTCAGATATTTTCTTGCAGAATTTCTGTATGACAAATTAATAAAATATTCCAATATTATTTATATTGAGCAGTTTCCCAAGAATATATCCTATGCTTTGTCGAAAAAAAGTTTTGATAATACAGTTTGAATAAGTGTTATAGCTAAATAACTGTAAATACAATATAATTGTCTAACACTCCTCCCCCTTAAAATACATACCGGTAACTTATAAAATAACTTGCCACAAAATTGTCCTTTCTTAAGACACCTCAAACAAACTACCTTATGTTATTTATAACTGTCCAACTTTTGCCTCTAAATAAACAATAACTCTAACTTAAACATATGTAATTAAAACTGTTATTCTTTTATTTTACACAGTTTACCTCACAAAAATTTATAAATGTTTTGTAAATAAAATACACCATTTTATTCGTGCTTAAATAAAATAACTTTAGAAGGCAACACAATTCTTGTTAGCATTAATTATTAATTTTGTTCGATGCACGTCACACATCCGACCAACTTTTAGGACAATACTGTAAAAAATAAAACTTTTGAGTGTTTATTAAGTTGTTAACAAATAATTATGCAGCTTTTACTTAAGCATTGATAACATTATTAATACGGTCACGAAACTATGATATACTCAGTTGAAAGTATTTTCGCTATAAAAATGTTTGCATTTCAAATGTCAGGTGTCATTACTGTGTGAGATAAAACCTTACTTTCTCAACAAATGTACGTTCCTCTAAATTAAAAGTCTCGTACGTGACTTCTAACTTCTGCTCTGGTCAGCGCAGCGCCTCCTACCAAACAGACCCTGGCTCTATTCCCCGCGGATGTACTACGATTATGACTGTGGAAATCAAGCCGGACGATAAAGTTGGTCGGAGGGTTTTCTCGAATATTGTTTGTTTTATACTTCCCTTCATTCCGGCGCTGCTCCATACTCACTTCGTATCTGCTACAACCAAAAATTAAAACCTCGCTTATGTAAGCGTGAAAAAATAACACTTCACTTTTTCGGATTTGTTATGAAAAACAAAATTGTAGTAAAAAAAAATAATACTTCCTAAAAGTGAGTGAGATATTTTGGTCAGTGCTTAACATCGAGGTCTTCATCGCTGGTGTGGGATGACATGATGTGAGTGATGAGAGGCGCCGGAATGAGGGGGCGGGGGAAGCCGGAGATCCCCGAGAAAACCCGCCACCCAACGGCATCGTCCGGCACGATTCCCACATGCGAAAATCTGGGGACCGGCCCCGCCGGGAATCGATACCGATGTATCACCTTGGTGGGAGGCAAATAGTCAGACAATTTTTATTTAAATTTTAATTTATTTAAGTCTTTTTAAAATTTATTTTAAACTTTTTATTTATTTTTTTTAATAAAGCGTTTGGTGCAGTGGCGAAGCTGAAGCTTCCGCATAATCACTGCGTCAAACATCCCCGCCCCCTTTAATGTGACTTTATTTGAGTGACCTCAGTAACTTTACGTGAGACTATTTGTATAGAGACAATTTTCGAGACCATGTAGACAAACACAAATTAACACCCAGCCAAACCTGGGAATCGAACCCAGAACCCCTCGCATCAAAGTCGGCCGCTCAACCAACTGAGCCACTGGTGGTCGGCAACCATTCGGCAACCGCGACCCCCTGCTACCTAAAAGTTCATCCAAATTACGAAAGGATGAATTTGCTTTTAACTAAGTATTTTTCCTAAAGAGTTATTGAACAGTTTTGCACATTAAAGTTTCACTCGAATCAATTAGGAACGCAACATTTGTACAAATTATAACCTGATAATGAAGTTCGTATAAAGTGTGACCTACAGCACAATTTTTTTAATTTTATTTAAATTTAACGTATTATTTTTACAGTGCTGATAACAGTACTTGAAAATTTTGAGCAACAAATTAAAATTATGATTTCGTTTTTTTTTTCACATTCGTTTAGTGTGCTCGCTGGTAACATTTCCACCTCTGTCATGAAATTACTTTATTTTTGGCGAAGAGTATACTTTTGCTTTCTCTCACACTTCCAACGACAATACATTGTCATGCACGTTCGATTACAATTTTAAAAAAATACTGCATGGAACACTGTAATGCAGATCAGAGCGAAAAAAATTAAATTACTCAACTAGTTACACCTTGAGTTATGAATTACTTTTAACACTAAAGAAAGGGTTAGGTATGAAACACCGTCTTGCTGTTTAGACCGGGATTCAATTAGCCATTCTCAGACGTGGGGCATCCCCTTCTGCTTCAAAGAAGATTAATGGTTTTGAAATAACGACTTGAAATTCCCTGTTGTGAAATTAAACATATTTGTAGTCTTTAATTGTTACGTGTAAAATATAAATGTTTTTTTTAATGTCACACTGTCTCAGTTTTAATCTATAAATTAATTGCATCTCATTTCAGGTAATAAAAAGTGAAGAAAATCATTGATGTCAAAATTGATGTTCTCTTCTTTGGCGTGAAAGCTTGTTCTTGTCTTTTATGGGCACTTAAATATTATATTTAATTGTGAATGTGCTGCTTTTCAAGGCTTTTTTTTTTCCATTTCAAATAAAAAATGCATTGAATCCCCAGCATTCTATATGTCCTGCAACTAAATTAGTTCGTTGGGCATGTTGAACGATTCTGTGTATCAAAGTTGAAAACATTAAATTATATTACGGAAAGTCTTTTGTTCTGTATAAGCGGTTATCGCTATAAAATACAATTATTTACAGTCAGTATAATTTATAACATTTTAGTTCCTACTAAAGTAAAATCCTGATAAATTATGCCTACTGGGAAGCGTTTGAAATACTGAATGAAAGTCAGAGTTACAAACTTATATTTGCCAATCTTAAAGTGTTGCTTACGGTAATTTTATTATACCATTTTGGCAGAACAGTCTACTTCAACGACAAAATCTTCATTCAATTTTTATAAAAAATATCTGATTTTCATTTCTTAAAGAACTCCACAATCCGGCATATTCGAAAAATTGTAAGGGCTGGCACGAATGTAGTAATTTTTAGTATTTTATTGAGTTTGGAAATTTTACGAAGAGTTAAGCAAACTTGTGGCTCGAAATTTTAGATTAATTTTTATTCAGATGGTTTTATGACTACGCTTTGATTAGTAGTTGCTTTCGCAAATAGGATCTATTTAAAACCAATTCTTGTCATTTCAATCTAGTTCAAGCAGAGGTTAGTTTTGGGTGGGACTACTTTCTGTTATGCACGTGTTACTGATGATTTTTTGCCCGCCGTTTTCAGGGTATTGAAAAAAACTGCCTGAGAGATACTTTAGCAATATGCTCGACACCGAGATGAATAAACAAGTGAGTGGTGGTGAATATGTAGCTTCAACTAGTACTGAGCGACATAGAAAATAAGTTAACGTACAACCCTATACTTGCTCCCGTCGTGACACTGACGTAGGTAACGGAGAAGGTTAGTTCCTAATATTATGTTGTCTAAATGAGTTATATCTACGATGCGTTCTAAGAGTACTCAAGTTCCGTAAATTTTGAAGTTCCGTAGTAAAGACTACTATAATTACACTGTGCGCCTATTTAAAGATCTGCACACAAAGGCTGTATTAATCTTGACTCAAGCATCAGTTTCGCCTGTATGGTGTAATTTTTATTCCCATCTTTGATAAAAAGCGCTTCTCGAAGACTTTTCTAAGCCCTTGCAAACCGAATTATAGAAGTGACATGATGCGACAGTGCATATCAGTTTTACCTCTACAGCTGACCTTGCTGTGTGCGCATGTCCACAGAGAAAATATAACACTTAAAATACTTTAAGGTTACATTCGTTTAATTTTCAGCTTCCATCACTAAACATTCTCAATGAATATGTACAACAGTATAAATTACTATGTTGCAACCACGCAAAGTGTTTTATACATATTGTTAGTGTATTAAAACTGTATTTTCTAAAGAATTTAAGGCTACAATATAGTTTTTTAACTTATGTAAGGACTTAAATTCTTAAAACATTTAACAAGGTTTTGAGAGTTCCAATTCTTTGCAACAATCATGGTATTAATAAAATGTTTGGGAATTCATTGGAAAAAATTAATACCACGACAGAAAAATCCATAGGCCTTATAATTAGTTTACGCCATGTTTCACTCAGAGAAAACACTAGGTCTGTAGAACTTCACACATTATTTCAAAATATCTGTTTTTTAATGTTGTTTAGTGATAAGCTGTATTTTGATTGACTGACAAGAGCTAACCAAAGCCTAACGTAGTCCATACGCATTTTTAATGGTGTACCTTATTAATTTATTTTAGAGGTTTATTAACGCCCCCCCTCCCTCCAACACGGTTGTATGCGCTTTTCAGGCATAGTGAGGGACGGTTTACAAACTAACTAAACCTAAGTAAACGACATGAACCTGGATTCGAACCCAGGATTTCTCGCACCGTAGGCTAGCATACTACCGACGCTATACGGAGGTCAGCTTGATATACCTTGCACGGCAAATTACTGTGTAGGTAATTCTTTATTAATTTTCATTTTATAAACTCAGGCGCTAGGAGTATGATAGTAATAAGCGATACATGTCTTAATATACATGTTAATATTACATAAAAATGATATGTAGCTATGTAAGTTGCCATAAATAACGCTGACTACAAATGCTGATGGATTGACAGAACGTACATGGATGAACTGTTTTCGTATGCTGACGTGTGGTCTAAATGTTTCGCTATCATATGCCACAGGCGTCGAACACGTGACGCATACTTCCGATGCTGAGCTTTTGCATTCGTCACAGTTCCATTCTCAGCTCATTCAAACCTCATGAGCTTTCAAGACATTGCTGTTAAGTGCTGAATACAATCACTGTACTCACACACTGTATCTCAAGACCTTGCTGTTAAGCGCTGAATACAATCACTGCATTCACACCCTGTATCTCAAGACCTTGCTGATAAGCGCGGAATACAATCACTGCACTCACACCCTGCATCTCAAGACCTTGCTGTTAAGCGCTAACAACAATCACTGCACTCACACCCTGCATCTCAAGACCTTGCTGTTAAGCGCTGAATACAATCACTGCACTCACAACCTGCATCTCAAGACCTTGCTGTTAAGCGCTGAATACAATCACTGCACTCACACCCTGCATCTTAAGACCTTGCTGTTAAGCGCTGA